>VZTI01002657.1:81339-97193 GCA_013397865.1 Struthidea cinerea
AAAAAAAAAAGGAGATTTGTCCAATATGCTAGTAGGTCTGGGCTAACAGCACCCCACTGAGAGTAGCAGTGAGTGCCTGGCTCAGTGGGTGAGTGGCAGAGCTGTGTGGGAATGGCTTTATGGGGCCAGCTCACAGCACTGCAGAGTCTGGGTTAGAAGACAGGGTGAGCTATTCATAGTCAAGAACTTGCACAGAGCACTTAGCCCTTAGAGAAAAGAAAAGAGAAAATGCTTTTTGACTAAAAGATTGAAGCTTCTTTTGTGCTTTGAGGCTATAATCTCAAGACCAGTTTGTCTGAAATTACTGCGAGAGTGATTACAAGAGTGTTGTGGCAAGGATTCCAAGTTCACAATACAAACCCCACACGAACCAGCCACAGCAGCTGGGTGTTTCTGTGTCTGGCTGGCTGGTGAAAGCTCTTGGATTAGTCAGCTTGTGTAAATACTCATGATCATGAAGTTGCTGTAGGCTTTACAGAACTTCATTGTGCTGGTCTCAAATTCATGTATCTACTACCAAAACAATTTTCTAAGTACTGTTAAATATTCTCCTTGTATTAGTGTCTCAAATCAGACAAGCTGCAAGAATTAGCCAGTCCTGACAAGGCTCAATTTCTGCCTGAAATTAAATTAGCTGGCATCAATTTGAAAAAAACCCTATTGTAATGAGGTTTTTTAGTTGAGAGTGACTGAAACATGCCACAGGAAGAAACTCAACAAATAAGTAAATATAGAAAGAAAAGGCTAGGAAGATAGAGCAGCTATGTCAACATATTTTGCATGGACAGTTTGACTTTCTTGCTATATTCATTTCCTTTATGTCACACAGTTTCATGTCACGGTAGAAATAATCTTAACAGGAACAAAATTCTGTCACTGACATAAAGCAACAGCAATGAGATTTACATATTTAACTTCAATTTAGGAACGTATACTGAAAACAGTAGGAGTTGGAGGAACTTGAATAGACTTGCAGATCTTGTGATCTGTTCAAACAAAATTTTTCAACTCTAGAGATAAAGCTCTGGTTTTGTCAAGGTAATGATCACAGAGCACTTTTCTAAACTTCTTCCTAATTGATAGAAGTAAATGTTCATTTCAGATCTGAATCCAACCCTCAGATGCCTACATATTTCTTGGTGCAGACATTGAAAAAATTTGCGGGAGTGCATGTGCAGAATTGGGAAATCAGACCTGGGTCCTTGGATTTGCTCCTGGGCCATAAGCATATGCAAAGCAGAGCACTGCTGGTTTCCTCTGGCTCATTTCTGGTTTTGGGATTCCAGTAGTCGATGCTAAATGCAAACCCCTCAGTGCTGACCCCTCCTACATTTCCATTTGCAGCTGCACTTTCGAAAGGCTGTGAAAGCAGATCTCAGAACACAGTGTGATCTGCAAACATATACCTGATAGATGAGCCACAGTAACTGTTCAGGTTTGGAATGGGTATCACAGCTCACAAAAAAGCTGTATTTTGAAATGAACATGTGAAGATGTATGAAAAGATGAGTGCCTTTGCTTCTGTGAAGCATTTTGCCCCCAATACCGAAATGTCACTGCCTAAACAAAGTCACAGAATTTATCGTCCCTCTCTCTTATTAAGGATGTTTGCCTGCATAATGTTGGGATTAGCTGTAGCTAAGACAAAAATCACACTTATTCCAGATCCTTATTTTACCCCAGTGATGCTGGGAAGGTCTGGCAAAGCCTCTCCTTGTTTCTGGGCATTTTACATTGAAGCATCAATGGTGCAAGTTCAGGTAACAATTGTTTGCAGCTGAAAATGCTGTCAATGAGAGCTGGATGGGCTTTGTAGCTGCTCCAGCTGTTTTCCTTGTCAGGTTCCTGGCAGCCTCATGGGGTGCACTGGGATGTTCCTGTGGCACTGGGTGCATGGTAGTGCTGGGACTCTGAGCAAAGCTGCAGAAGCCATGGCTCTGCTCCTGGATATGTCTCCTCAGCTCCTTGCTCTTCCCAGACAGCAGACACTGGATTACAAATCTCTTCCATCTCTATACTCCTTTTCCTTTCCTATCATAAATATATGCACATGCATATATTTAACATAAACTTTCACAAACTATAAGCCTTATTACTATTATATTTTCCTACCTGAAGGAAACTTATTCATGGTTAACTAAATCTTCAGCTGATTTGGAGCACTGCTATTCACTGACTCAGCAACATAATCAAGGCTATGCCCCCTGGCTGGTTATTTTTTTTCCCCACAAAATTTCCCAGGGTGCAGAGGGTCATTTTCAAGGCTTGTATCTGTCTAAGGCATTTGAAGGTCAAGCCCAAGTGGTCTGTGGAAATGCTTCAAGCCCTGAAATCAAATTCTTCCAAAACTGGTATCTCCTGGTAAGGAAACAATCTGCTGGATGTGGATATAACTGATATCTGAATGAGTGGCCTGTTTCTCTGGGGTTTGTCCTTGGGAGCAAGCAGGGTGGCTTTTGGACTCCTGGAGAGTGGGTCTAGGACACAACCTTTTTACTAGAGAAACTAATAAAAGATGCCCCAAATTTCCCCTCGACATAAAATAAGGCTTCCTGGCAACTGAGGCAGAGCCTAACAAGTGTTGAACAGATCCACTGGTGATTTTAATTCACTTCAAACTGAAACTTCACATGTGTGAACAGTACTCAAAGTACAGGATTTTGTTTCAGTTTTTCTAAGGGGAAACCTGGACAGAACCTAGGAGATAAACCAGAACGTGACCACTTGGCACTGATGCCAGATTTACACAAGGTGATAGCTTTTCCTTAGGCATGTAAATGAAATAAGGGACAGCTAAAAGCATCCACCACCCAGAGCTCCTCATGACACTTGTGGACAAGCTTCTTTCAAAGCTCTAAAATTTCAGAACATTTTGAAAAATTTTGCCAGTGGCCTATAAAGACCAAAAGGGAGCTGGGCAAGAGCTGAGCCTGTGAGCAGCATACAGACCCTCCCTTCTCACTCCCCTAATTCTGTTCTGGTCCCCCCCGGCACAGAGGAACTGCTCTGGTTTCTCAGGGACAGCATTTGGTTGTTAAATTCATTTCTCACAGGGGCCTATCCCTCTTTTCCAGTCTACTTCAAAATGACAGGCAGAACCAAAATCCCATTCGATTAAAAACAAGTAAAAAAGGGAGATGAACTCCTAGCAAACAAACAAAAACAGTTTGAAATTTTGACTTAAAAAGCACGGCAGTATTTTACCAGCAAGGACTGAATTCATTAACGCTGCCTTATTTGTGCTACCATTAAGAGTTTTTCACTGCTACTGTTCAAAAACATTTTTAGAGCCAGCTGTTTTACTGCTTTGAAATAGCTCTACCCAGGAGTGAATCTTTGCATTTATTTTCAAAACAATCTCTTCCATGTGTAAGACTTCATGCAAGTCCAGTCTTCAATGAGAAAAAATACCAGGCTTCCTTACTCTAGACCACTTTCCTCTTCTATTCATCATCTCCTCCCACATTTCCTTTTCTTATTTGTTGTCCAGCAGCAGTTGCTATGGTCCTGTGCTGGGGTAACATGCACGTGCATGCCCTTGTGCACACACATGAATAGGCTCAAAAAATACAGATCAGGACCTTTTAACTCCCCTATATGTTCTCAACTATTTTTGTTTCTCCATATGTTATCTTTTCTATTTCCCTTCCTTTTTATCTGCCCACCTTCTCTTGTAGTATTTTATAATGCTGTTCAATGCCTTGGTATTCTGAATCCAGGGTTAGCTGCAGTCCTCAGCCGCTCTCATTGCCAGTGCATCTTGACACTGAGCACTGTCACTGCTTTTTGTGGTGCCGGAGCCACAGGCAGAAGCCTGTGACCTCCATGATGTTACCCTTAAACTATTCTGACCCAAATAGCTCCAAATTTAGGCTGTTATTGTAGCATGGCAACTGAGACCTAATCTAAAATACCACTAAAAACATGTTGGATATTGGAGATGGAGGAAAAAAAGCATGCTTTTGTTCTGAAAAGTGGGTGTCCCACCAGAGCAGGCTGCTGTGGAAACAAAAATTCAGATGGGCTCAACCACCTCAGCACCTCTGACTGGCATTTAAGCCAGTTTTTTGTGACTTTGGTGCACAGGTATTATACAGCTACGTGGGTTAATGATGTGAACAGACAGGAAGCAAGAAACATTAATGCTGTGTCAACAGCGCAGTTCCCATCACTTCCTTTGCAAAGCCCTGTGCACGCTGACAATCTGACAAACACATCCAGCTCAGGGGAAGGCTCCTGTCCTAAATGCTTCTGTAGCTTTCAGATATGCTGGTCTACAGTTGCAGTCTCTATGCTGAAGCAAGGTGCAAAAACATTGAAGAAATAGTTTGGCGGAATTAAAATAAAGAAATAAAATAAATGTGGAAACCCTAAATGTGACTGGGGATGTCATTACAGCCCGAGGCAGAGGGTGTCACAGCCTCCCCCTTCTGAGTAGGGCATATGAGAGACTTTGGTAAGTGGCCCTACAAGTGGGTAGCAAAGGTTCAAGTCAAAAGGTTTGGGGATTTTTCAGGGTGGTTGTGTGATAGCAGGTAATGTTTTCAAGTGAAGATAACGAAAGCATAGTAAATTCTGAGGGAATAATTTTCCTCTGCCTGTAGAGCAGACGGCACAAGGAGCAGTACGGCTGTTCGTAGCCTCTGCAAGCCGCGCAGCAGGAGGACATCGCGAAGTGGGAAGCAGAGAATTGATAGTTTTTCCCGAAGCGCTGCCGGCAGCAGCGACCCGCGGGGCCTGCGGGCGATGGCACCGCCTCGGCCGCCACCTCGCGGCCAGCGCCGGAACTGCGGCCGGCGGCGGCAATGACGGACCGTGATTACAGAACCACAGCCGGGCCCGAAGGTACGGAAAACACCCCGAACTGCGGCTCCTCTTCATTTTAACTGTGAGTTCAACTTATTTTAACTTAATTTTAACAATGCAGGCACATTCCTTATGCTGTTAACAGGCCAGGATACTTTGACACCATGTAGCAAGACAAAGTTTAAGCATTATTTATTAATCTCTTTTATCAGTCATTCCTCACCTGAGAAAGTGGGAGGCAGGGACCCTGTGTGCATTTCTAAGGACAGGCTTTATCACTTCAAAATTCTAGCGGAAGAACAAGTAAAATAACAAACTACGCTTCTTCTCAGTTGTTAAAGTCCTGCTGTCAGCCAGTGTAATTCCCACCAGCTAACTATAAAAATGTTTTGACATCCAAGCTCATACACACTTTAATAATAGTTACCCAACAGGAATTTTCTACTATGGAAATATTTCTTTCTCCGCTCTTCTAGAATCATGAAAATGTTGACGCGATACAAGTCCTGTTATAAAGGGCACCCAGTCAGGGACAGTGGTCAGAGCAGCTCTGTAAATTGCATTGTACAGAACAGTCATGTACAGTACAACTGTTGTATTTCATAATAAAAACCAGCTTATCACCAGGGACAGGTGGCTTTAGTTTCTTACAAAAAATACCATCAGATCAGATAGTGCTTGTAACTAGAAATTTAGCGTCTCCTAGTTTTTTGGCTAGTTAAGCCTTGTTCAGGATGTACCCTGAGCAAAAAAGGAGAAGGTTTTCAGTGGGTAATTGTAGAGCTAATGGGTGCCCAGCTTGTGCTTAGCTCCACAGACCTTAACAGCATCCAGCACAAATAGAGTCTGACAACTCCTCCGTTCCCGGCTCCAAAAGGCAACTTGCAACCACAGCAGCCTTGAGTCACTTGAGCTGCATTTGCAAAGCAGCTGGACTGTGCAGAGGAGCTCTGCTGATCCAGGCTCTCCACCACACTTCTGCTTGCGAAAGTCAGGCAGGGATGTGGTTTCGTCTCTGTGTGGAAGGGATCTGTAAATGATTTGAAGGTTCAGAGTTCAGGGGTGGTTTGGAAAAACACCCATCGGGCTGCAATGCCTGCAGGGGAGCTGTCTGGTTTGGTAGGGGGTCTCTGGGTATTTCTGGCATTTCACCTCCTGACTGAAGTCAGGAAAACTCAAAGAAGGAAAGAATATGAAAAAATATATCCAGACGCTTCTGAACATGGAAACCAGTTTCCTAATGTTTAGTCAAAGGCAGAAGTCAGTTCTTGTTTCACCCAGCCTCTTTGAATGAGAAAAAACAGTGCAGTTTCCTTTCCAATATTAGATAAGCTGCACGAATAGCTGCCCGAGAATCAGAGCCATGACTAATTCTTGTTCATTAGATGTGTGCAACATGAATAACTACTTGTTTCACTACTGATTAATTACAGTGAGATGCCTCCAGCTCTGTCACATGCATCCAGATCTGCTTCCACACTGCCTCCTTCGAGTAAATCCGTGTCATCATTCTGCAGACTTGTGCCAATGAGAGAAAGCGGGAGAGGCTGTGTGCCACGGGCATCCCCCTCTGCCTCTGCAGCTCTGGCTCCTGGGGATTTAAGAAGAGAAGGTGAGCTCCAGGGGGTGAGATACAGCCACTGGTTTTGTTATTGGCATATCTGTTGTCCAAGGTACAATTCCCACATGGTTTTCCTAAGCCGTCACACTGCAAATATTTCTGGGGAGTTCTGTAATTTGCCTCAGAAGTATGCACAAACGTTCCTTAATGCATGACTTTAATGCTGTCTGCCTGCTTCCAGGATTTTCACTGGGTCACTGCATTGGTGCTGATGCATTCCCTGGGGCTGCACACATGTTGCCATGCAGCCAAGGGCAGGGGAAACCTTGCCATTTCAGTTTGAGCTGATTACAGGTTTTTGACTGAAACGTGCTTTTTCTTGTTTTTAAAGAAAACACTGAGTCACGAAAACTTAAACTTACCTTTTAAATGGATTGATTTTGAGGGGAAAGTTTCCCAGATGAGATGATCTTTCTGTATATAGCAAAAAAGGAATAATTCCATGACTGGGGCATTTGCTTGTGGGTGCCCTGTAGCCAGCAAAGTGCAGTGAGTTGTGAAATAAGTCACTGAGCCTGAGAGGGAATCAAGCAGGGCAAGGATTTGAACCTAATTTGCAGACTGGTTTCTAAGTCTTTGGGTTGTGGTCTCAGTATGCTCTGTTAATCCATTTTGTAGAGCTAATTATAAGTTCAAGGGGTCAGGGAGAAAACATCCTAAGCCAGCATTTAGAGCAGCTGGGTGAGATAGGACCAGTCACACATCCAGGCCAGTCAGGGGAAGGACCTGTGCACAGGTATCTCCCATGCAATGAGCCAAGGGGTGATGCTACTCTCTGTTCAGCATGGCATGGAGGCAAACTCAAATGCCTCAACTCTTTGTTGTGATGTAGCCTTCCTTGTTCCTGTCTACCCCAATGTAACACAGATGAATAGTCTTAAAAATGGGGATATCTCTTTATAGTCTCATTTTCCCCACCTTCATCTCGCCTGCTTTTAAATGCTCCTGTGCATGCCACAGTTGCCTTTAAAGGACTAATTTTTTTAAATTTCAAAACTGAAGCTGGTGGGAACCAAGGGTGCCCTGAAAGTAATTGTATTCACAGAAAGTGGTGCTGTGACATCGGGGGAAAGTGCAGGACCTGAGTGCTCAAAATACCATCAGCTATGTAATGCAGAGAGATGTGCTCTGTAGCTCCTTTCTGTGTATGGGGAATAGGCTCAAGATCAGGGTCTACTCTGAACAGCTCAACAAAGGTTCTTGTCCTGTTCTTCCACTTTCTACCTTTCCTTTCAGAAGGTAACCTAGTTGGGTTTTTTTTTTTCCTCTCCTCACTTGGTTTTCTGGTCACTGTGGAAAACACTCTGAAGTTAGTCTACAGAAATTCTGACTGGTTTAAAAAAACCCCAAACACTAAAAATCCCAAACTGTCCTAATTTTCTCTATTTAAACCATATGTTGAATTATAACCATTTAAGTAGGAGGAAAACAAAAGCATATTTCACTGGGTTCTAGGAAAGCTCTGAATGGATGGCATTTTTATCAAGGTTCTATATGCCCTATCCAAACACCAAAAAAATTGTGCTGTACATCAGATTTAAAGTGAGCTGTTGTATTACATGTCCAGAGGTGACCGCATCAATGGCAGTGTGGCAGTGTGCACAGCTTGTAGCCCCTGCCTCAGGATTCAAGGCTGATGCTGACATGAGTTTTTGGGTGGTGGAGAGCAGTTGGAAGGTTTCAAGGTTCAGAAGTATGATGGGCTATTTCTGGTGTGTTTTAAAGCTGCACAGGATAAGCTCTTGAGATTCAGGTAGCAGCAATACAAAATGCTCCTATGTTTTCTCATATACTCAAATGACTGTGAGTTTTGCACCCTAGTCTTCCTCTTGGGTTTGAGGCTGTCATTGTCCCCAAAAGGACTATTTGCATTTGTACCTGTCTTTTGTTAATTAGGTTGGGTTTAAGTTTGTATTTGATTTTAATTCAAATCTAGCCTCACATACTGCAATTCTGACTTTTTCTAATAAAAATACAGATAATGTAACACAGAACCAGGAAGAAAAGGTCTAGTTTGCAGAAACAAAGTTCCCTGATGCCACGGAAGCAAGGGAGTCTGACAGGCTAACTTGTGATGTTCAGTCTTGCTCAGCTACAGTGAAGACAGATTAAGGATAAATTACTCAGTGAACAAATGTCTTGTTTTCTCTGTGACTCCACCTCTTTTGGGCATCCTGCCCTGTCCCCACCCCTTACACTTGTCTGCATGTCTTAATGGCAGTATTCATGCAGCTGGTAATTTATGTGTCTGAGAGAGATTTACACAGAGCCTTCCCTTCAGTTATTCAGAAAATTTGAGATACAAGTATGTGTGAGATTTGTCAGGTCCCAAACTTCAGCTTAAAAATCATAAACATCGTAAAGGCTGAGCTTGAATGAGAGAAATTTTAAAAGAGTAATTTCTACTAGGAGTTAGTTCTTAGGTCCTCACTTTACACCTAGTTACAAAAGTATGTCCTCAAAATAAATAACAATGCCTATTGTAACATAAGCACAGAGTAATTTGGCTACGACTGGGGGACTTTGGTGTTCTGCTCTGGAAGACAGACGGAGCTGATCCTGTTACTGAAATCTCCTTGATTCTCTTGGTGTCTGATGTCATAAACACGAATTGTTAATTTCATATTACTCATAACAGGCACACTGTGAATGTTTGCAGAGTTTATAGGGGATCAGTTACAAATGTGATTATACCAGCCATTCCTCAGGACTGACACCAGTTTGAAATTAGAAGCTGACAGGCCTCACCTGCTCCTGAGTTCACTGACAGGTCACCTTCTTGTCATTTTGGCTGTCCCCCCATCAAAATGACATCTGCGTTCATAAAGGGACAGTGAGGGACTTGAAGTTGTTAGAATTGTTGCAGAATAAGAATAAAGTGTCATCTACTCCAATAATGTAGTGCTCAACTTTGACCTTTCAGACAGCTTGATGCTTGCAGCCCCTGACAATGTTTCCAGCTACAAGAATAGCTGGATCCGAGGGTCAGCAGTTGTTCTCTCTTCTCCTCATGGATGTGAGGCATTCAGCTCAGCCCAAGCCACAGGGCATAGACAACCCCAGAGAAAAGCAAAGAGCTTGTAAAGTGCCTTTATTTTTCTTCATATAGGATAATATATGTAGATAAACAAACATTCCTTACAGAGGCTAGTGTTACACATCCATATTTTTAAACAAACAACATGTGAAAAACAAAAGGTAAATATTGTTCAACAAAACAACTGGAAAAAAAAGGAATTTTTTTCAATTTGTTGAAACCTATTTCTTCATAATAGAATATTTTTCATATTCACTCAATTTAATGGAATGGAGCTAGGTCAGTCCAATTCTTGTGTCCTTAAATTTCTCAAGACTAGGAAAATAGACTGCATCTTCAAATACAGACTTTGGGATTACCTCGTACTTCTGTCATAAAATAAATGGAAATATCAGATCCCAACAGTGTCAGACTTTGCTGGTTAAAGATTGGGGCTCTCTTGGATTTCAAGTGTACTAAATAATTATCTAATGTATGTGTGCTGGCTATGGAACAGTTGTACAGCTGTCTTCTTAAGGCTTAGGGTTTCCAGGAAGTGAAAGAAATGTAGGTGTATATTATCCCACTGAAGTTGCCTGGCACATTGTGTGCAGAGAGGAAGATCTCTGAGCTCTGGGAAGTTACAAGCTCATGTAAGAGAGGCTGCTAGGAAAAGAGCTTAATCATATTTGTGAGAGAGAGGGTAGGCAGGGATAAACAAGATGTTGAATTACACTTTGCCAAATCAAGATGCTGAATTACACTTTGAAGGGCTCAGAGCAGACAAGGCAAATCTTTTTGTTTTCCCCTCCCTAAACTAGACCTTTGTTTTTGGCCTTTTATTTGGGGCTAGCAGAGTTGTAAGGACATTCAGTTATCATAGTTGCCATCGTTCTCTGAAATCTGTCCTTGACTTTATTTGCTGGTCCAAGAAATATAATAGTATTGGCATTTTATCTATATTAACTAAACATAAGGCCAGATTGGTCATGGTGTAAACAAGCATGACTTCAGGAAAGCAATGCTGATTCAGGCCAACCGAGTGTCTGATTCTTAATGTAACAGGGACCATGCTACAAGAAAGTGAACAGAAGCAAACATTTGTTATAGAAACTGATGTCTCCAACACAGACTCCCCCCCAGCATTCAGCAAGGAAAAAAATATAGCTAAGGTAGATTTACAGAAGCCACCACTTTTCTTTTAATGATTTGGATATTGATCATTTTTAATCTTCTTCTCAGAACAACCAGGAGATCTATTACAGCTTGAGCCAGCCATGAAAAGCGGGTCCGTTCTTTAACCTGCCCCAATTCACTTGGACATATTTTATATCTCCAGGGATTCAGCCACGAAGTCCATTAGAGCATCAGTTGCAGTGAGGTCAAATCAATTGTCCATACTGCAGACAAGGTAACCATCATTTACTGTAATTCTCCCCCGTCATGGTAGAGGAGAGGAAAGGTTAAAAGCTGTATTACCATGAGGCTGTCTCATCTATCTTTCAGTATATTGGTAATACCTAAACATTGCTTAAAGAACTGAATGTACAATCTTAAATCGGTGCTAAACTGGATTTAATGGTTAGATTGCCAAATCAACAAATTTGCTAATGATTTTTTTCAGGTAGGAGCAGAAAAAAGAGCACTTCTAAAGCAAAATGCAAAACACTAAATATATTGTCACATCTGACGCCACACATCCAATGCTATGTGGAGTGTTCATCTCAGGATGCCCTGGATGACTGATATTTAGCCTTCCCCATATGTAGATATATTTACCTATGAAGTAATTTGCTGTCATCCCTTTAAGCTGGAGATGGCACAGCAGACCAAAAACAAAAGAGGAAGTAAATTCAGGATGTATATTTTGCACTGTAAATCAAGTCCTTATGTGTTTGCACTCCAGGATGGGCAATAATAATTGACTGAAGCAATCACTGCTGTGGGAAAACAAACGTGCTGGCCGTGTCGCATCTGAAGGTCAGGCTTGATGACACAGTAAGCACCTGAACTCTCACTGACTCCCTGGGAGCGGCGGGTGCCAGCACCTCCCGGAGCTCTCCTGAGGGGGACAGATTTACGCGGCTGCTGGGGCTGGGATGAGGATGCTTCCCGCTCCCACCTCCCGCTGCTGCCTCTGCAGAGTCATTTATTTCCATTACAGTGCCATGGCATCTCTGACTCCTGCGCTCCGTGCGGTAACTGCAGGAAAGCGGAGAGAAAAATGCAGTTCTGTGCCACACTGTGTGTTCCTCCTCCTCGGAACAATTGCACTGTGGCCCTGACTAATGTCACAGGGCTGCTGTGCACGTTGGAGACATATGCCCACCTCTGTCCTCCTACCTGTAACAGCTTGAGCACCAAGCTCAAGGCCAGGGCCTTGTAGGAATGCACTGTTGAAGTGGGAAGCCACAATGAAGCTCAGATTTATTCACTTGCTGGTTTGCCTTTTCTAGGTTAATCTTTTCTCTTTCCCTGGATTTCTTTAATCCTGAGATTTTTTTTTTCAATGAAGGAGCTATTGAAATTTTCCATATTTCAGAAATCTTTTCACAGCTGTAGAAATGAGTAAATTTATTTTTGTCTTTCAAACGCTGAATTGCTGAGCAAACGTACCCATGTATATGAAATAGAGCTGAAGTAGTAAGAAGGTGCTTAAGCACTGTTACTCTGGTATAAGTACATCAAATGTATTTCTGTGGCTGACATAAATTCATGATATTCTTCATGGGAGAAAATGTGATGAACGTAGTAGGAGTGTAAGAGTTGGTGTAGGTTGCAAATTATTAAATATTTTTATTATGAAGCCTATTTTTAAGATCTTAGTAAGGTTTTAAATCCCCGCACAGTAAATTCTAACTTCAGATAATGTAGGTATTCAGTAACTATAAAAAGAAACTAGCAAAAGTTTTGTGTGTGCTGAAGGAAAGATAAATGTGCTTTAGATTAGGTGTTACATACCATTCACTTAACTGCTTTTCCTCTTCTGCTCCTTCTTTTTATGGTTTACCTCTACACAAAGTCTGTGTGGGTCCTATTCCGCAGTTTATGTTACACTATCACCTCTGAATTCATCCCCCTGAATGTCTCTTCCCAGATCGTATGCTAATGCTCGCAACAGTGCAGATTGCAGCTGTCACTCAATAGAAGTAATGTCACTCTTAAAAAAATTAAGCACTAAGTCAGGTAATGTTTTTTCCTTTTAATATAGAAATTCAGAAATAAATAATGGGAATGGAAATCTAAGAAGAAATAAATTGATCTAAGTCTGGAAAGAAAAGAAAGATTGGAAAGGTGCTTAACTTTGTAATAGATCAAAATTAGGGCTGCATGCAGCTTGCACGGTCTGTTGGGTTCCTTGTTCTGGAGCACTCACAGGTAACTCTCAGCTGCGTAGTCCCCTCTCTGCTGGCACATATTCTGCAATGCTAATTCAGAGAAAGGTCCACTGGGTTATTTAACTGAAGCCAGATCTCACAAAGATCAGACAGGCTTTGCTGTTCTTTGGCTTCAATGGATAACACAGCCCTGAATGAAGGAGCACTGAACTTAATAGAAAGGCTTTGGATCTGGAAAAATGCTTACTGAAATCAATGAAAGAAAGAGCTTTAACTCCAGCAGTTAACACTTCATCCTGGCCCTTTTCTCAGTAGATACAAACATTGGCTCTGCAATGCCCAGTCATGTTTCTGAGATCAATACGACAAACTAAGGGATGTATATTTACTATCGGCTCTGTCATCATCACATGTCAGATCAGCCTTTTGAAAAGTAACTGTTTGATTTTACAATAATTCCACCCTGTGCAGCAAACAAGTGTATTTTAAAGGAAATCTGTTTAACTAGGAAAATCACTAAGGAATCGCTCAAGTTATATATAGCTCTTAGTTGACAGACTTCCTTAAAGAACTCCTTTTCCTGTGTCTACAGTAATTAAATTAAAAGTTGCCCTTTGAGTATTTGATGTTGGCATGTTGCATTTAGTTTAATTTTCTCCAAATGCTAAAGAGATTGTGACAGTTATGGGGAAGTGGTTAGGTCTTGTGAACATGAGAGAGGGTCTGAGTCTCTGAATTTGCCATAAGGTAATACAGTCAAGAGACCTTTCTGGTTTCCCTGGTCACTCTGTGGGAGTGTAGGAATTGCCTGCTTGTTGCATCAGTAAGTCAGTGCCCTGGAAGTGGAGCCAGCGGCCTGACAGCTGTGGAGGTACAGAGAACATCAGTGTGGGGCTTTGGGGATGAAATTCTCCTTTAAGTAACCAAAAAAGGCGGTTCTGAATACAAAAAAAATGGTGACGTTATGCAGAACTGGTCTGGGAGCAGCAGGAAGCAAGCAGAACAGGAGTGTGTTTGTGAGCCAGTGTCACCATGGTGGAGCCTGGTTGTGGTACAGCACGACTGCCTGGTGTCCAAGACGAAACATAAAACTCTAAGTAGGAGGTTACCAATACAATATTTTCTTTTGGGAAGTAACCTCTTCTGTTAAAATTGAAATAGTTATTCATGAGTAGCATCTTACATCTGCATAAAAATGTTTCCTACTGTGCTATAGGCCACCAGAGAAGACTGTATGGCCTCTTTTTTCTTTCCTTCTCTTTTTTTTTAATAGAATGAAGATCAGTAACTGTAGATTGCCTGGTGTTTCTTTGCATCCACAGATAAAGCAAAACTAACTTGAAAAGCTTTGGAGTTTCTCTTCACATAAGTGTGCATTTTTAGTGATTCATTTTTGCCATGTGATGAATCCCCTCCTACTTTTTCCAGTTTACAGTATGTTATTCTCCAATACGTCACTGTGAAGTCTCATTTATCACAGTTTATCCAGCTGTTATTTTCTGTTTGAATCTCTTGACTTAGGTGCTCTCTTATGTCCAAACTGGGTGAATCACAGAAGAAAGTTGGGGCCCTCATGCTTTCATGAGGCTATTTAATACTTCTGAGCCTGAAATAACAGATGAAAAATATGAAAAAAATCAAATTGGATATACAGTTTTAATTTCTGCAGATTTCTTGATGTTCACAACTTGAAAAAGGCCATGGTGTTTGTGACCAGATGGAAAACAGTCAGCTTAAAAGAGAACACACATACAAAGCAAACCAAAGTGATTAATTAAGCCTTTTGGTATTTGTTTTGGAATTGATTTTGGGCTGAAATTTGTTGTAAAAGTTTTTCAAAGACTGAGGGAAAGGTACAGCAACCAGTGAGGGAAGTTCTTGCTTTACACAGATCCATCTGCCTTGTGTACAGATCTGTTATTAACTGCCTTATGTGATGATTATTTGTCCAAACCAGCAAAACTATGTGAAAATGTATTGAAATGAAACATTACCCTGAAAGAGCTCCTGTTTTTCTACAAGTTCAGTTTGAACCAATTTGCCAGATCAATTCAAGGACAAAATTTACCAAGATTTTGGAAAACAAAAAAGCGGTAGAAATATTTCCATCAATTAGAAGCAAAACCCTACATGATATTGTCCTCAATGTTCTAATTTCCAGCCCTGAGTTTAGTGTTACTATAACCTGCTAGCTGAGTGGAAATCTGAATGAGATGTTGGCTTTTAGAAAGCAAATTTAACTAATTTATTTTCATTACTGAAGCTGAGGAAAATGCAAGCTATGTGACAGGGAAAAGTTATGTTATTGGAACAGGAAACATTTATGTAAAAAAAAAAAAGGTAAAACATAGGAAAACCCAAGGAAATTAGGTGGTTTTTAAATATATTTTTTAACCATGCAAGATATCCCTTTCAGCACAGCATGGGATATAACATTAATCTTATTTGTCTCTGATCTATAAAACTATTTCCTCATAAGTCAGGACTTTGCTACATTACCTCATTTTTACCCACAGAAGCCAAACTGCTGATTTTTTGGAGACTGTTAGCAATAAATCCTTTTCTATGACAATTAGTTCATTACTAATCTTGACCATGTCTCCAATGAACTAATGAAGAACTTTAATATTGAAGAGCACCTCATAAATCATTTACAATAAGCCAGAAGAAATATTAAGCATTTGTAAATAAGACTTCTCTTTGCAGGATTTGTCTCTTTTAGTTTTTCTTCCTGAACCTTTGCTACAATTATCTTTAAATCTCCATGAAAGAAGCCAAAGAAGTGGGAAATCAGGTTTGTAGTAATATTAGTCATCTTATTAATGGATATTCTATAGCTTGTCCTTTTTTTCCACTTCCTCTTACCTGGTCCTTTCATAACTCAGTCAGACAGCCTCTTAAATACTCTCTTTGATTGGAGCCAGTGGGTCTTACAAATGTAATTTATGCAGGAGTTGATGATTTAAATGGAAAAATCCCAAAGTCTTGTGCTTTTAAAAAATGTAAATCTATCTGTATTTCATTAAGGAAGGTTCTTGACTACAGGAGAAACTTTTGTCTTTTTTTTTTTTTT
>VZTI01002657.1:97249-114617 GCA_013397865.1 Struthidea cinerea
AAAAAAAAAAAACCCAAAACCAACGAAACTTTGGAATCATGGTTTTATCTGTTGGTTTTTGTCCAGTGGCCTCAGCCAAAACCTTGCCAGAGGTGACATGCAGGATGCTGTCAGCAGGGAGATGCCATGGTGACCTCTCTGTCAAGACAGAGCAACAGTGCAAACAGTGCGTAACACAGGAATTCCAGGGATCAGTGCATTTATCTTAACCCTGACTCTGAGAAACTTCTACAAATCTTAAAAAACACCCCAAGCGCCAATGGTTAAAAAGGGGAGCTGCATATAAATCCTTGTTACTTTTCTGGTACTTTGTTTTTCCATTCTGACTGTATGGAAATTAAAACATGACAACTTTGCCTCAGCCATAATATGTAAGAAATCCTAGGAGAATGAGGGGTGAAACCAGCCTGCCTCCATTTGTGAACAGCTGAGGCTGGCTGATGGCAAACAGCTTGTGTGTTAATTTGTGGATAAAGCCCTCCTGATGCAGGTTGACAAGTTGTTTATTAGTGGGGTTGTAACTTGAGGAGAGATAAGGTTTCTCTGATCTACTCCCTGCATACATTTCTGCAGTTATTGTATGAAGGTCCTAAACACAAACTTGTATTGGTGGCTAAGTTTCATTTTTCACACAGTGTCTGTGTGAAAGATTCTATATGAGGGACAGGCTTATTTTTTTATAATTATGTGAACCCCACCAGTGTCTATTACTTTTCTTTCAAATTTGGGATAAGGATATCAGATAATCTGGTTGTCTTTTTGCCTTATCCTGCTCTGTCTTGCAAAGATTATGCTGGTGTGCTTGAGGTGCTCCTGCTGATATTTCAGATCTCTCAAGACATCACTGACTGCACCAGATAGTGGTGGTGAACATACCTGACATCTCCTCTGGAAGGAGACAGATTTTCTTTTAAGGAGTTTTACTATTTTAATGGAGAAAAGTACTGGGAAACTTCTTTAACCTGAAGGTTCTGAAGAGATTCAAGCCAGATTCAACTTGCTTCCCCTGCTTGCTGTGTTCAATGTATTATAACTGCACGAGAAGTGTTCAAAAAGAATGCCTAGTTCACCATAATAACATAAAACTTGGCTCACCAGTTCTGATTCACAGACCTGCTGCTTTGGAAATAAAAAAATGAACAATGTTTTATTTTTAAGCCAAGTATGAAAATTAGACATGGTGCCTTGTCTCTGCTTCTAGTCTTCTTGAGTATGTGTGGGAGAGGATGAGAACAAGACAATGACATCTACAAAGAGAAGTGGAATGTTTCCTTGAGACCAAAATAGAAATAATTTATTTCTAGTAGACATTTTTCAGTAGCTTAGTTGATGCCATATTTACTGCACACAAATCTGGATGCACCCCAGTGGCTGACTGTGATCAGATGTTTTATGAAAAAAGCAGGACTTTATTTCCCCACCAGAGGTTCCCTGCTGATATCCCTACTGTGCCCAGCACTTGGCCTTGCAGCACTGTGCTTGTATCCTGCTGGAATGTTTCTCTGGGGGTCACTGGCAGATGGTGAGAGAATGGGGGACTAAGATGAGCCTTAAAATTAAGCTATGCCTCCTCTCTTTTCCTTTTTCCCTCACTAGACATCAGCTTCTGGTTTTAAAATGATGACACATTTTAGGGCAGTATTTAAAAACCCTGAAGTAAAATTTCTATATATTTCTATTAGTACTATGTTTAAAGAGATACAAAATCATGAACATTGTACTGACAGAAGACTTCCTCTATGTCCAACTCTTATTTGCTCTTATTTTCATCTTAAGCACCTGAATTATTGGAGGGCAATACATTAATCAGACATCTCACAAGTCAGAATTTTATGTAGCTTGATCACTTTTAGGGTAAAATTTAGCTAGACTGCCTAAAAATGCTTATTGGTCTCTATGGATTTGTGCTGAATTTATTAAATACAAAGTGTAATATAAAAAGCCCTCTCTGCAGTTAATTAGCCTCCAGGTTATTGCAGGCCCCAAGGCATTGTATTTGAGTTGTCATTGCTACTTGCAAAGATCAGCAGTATTTAATTCTTGTGTTACACAAAGTAGATTGCCTATGCTTATCTGGCTAGTGTTAATTCATTGTTTCCAGACTCTGTTTTCATTTTTAATTTTCTTGGCTATTAAAGATGGTGCTAGAGATGAGGAACTTTGCTGAAATCAGATGTGTTACACTGAGACGGTAGCAGTTTAAATTATAGCAGAACTAAACTTGAAGGTTCCTCCAGAACTATGCTATTGTAACTAGGGGCAAGATTTGTTCCTGCTACATGATAAAACTAAACCAAATAGGGTTCATTCAGACTCCTTTGGGATATGGTAGCTCTAATCTTATTAATTATTCCTGTTTTCTAAGGAGAAAACATCAGGTTTCCTTCATTTGATAATTCTGTTTTCTCAGAAAACATTTACACATGTTCCAATACCCAGCTAGCTCTGGCAGGAACTCTTTAGTGGTTAGAGAAGTGGCGGAAGGTTAAATCATCTGACTTTGATGTGATGTTGATTGTTTACCCTTCGTGTACAGTAATAGCTTAAAAAAATGAAGCAAAGTGGCTGTATTCATTACTGGCCAAACACGGCTGACAAGTTAAGGAATATGTGACTCCCTTCAGCTGAGACCAAAGTGCTTCATTTATAATGGAGATTACGGTAAGAACCAAATGAAGTTGTCTGAGGGAAAATGATGTCTCTTGAGCCTTTCTTCTGGTTTGGCCACAAGTTAATAACATGACCAGCACTTAACAACAAAATGCAGGACTGTATTATCTTTTAGCAAATGCCAGTCATGGGCAATCCAAACAGGTCAATTACTAGCAAATCTCCAAAGATCTCCTGAAACCTCAGAAGAGTTAGAGATGCCAAGAAAATGTCTAGATGCACAGAGACACAGGAACAGAAATAGGGCACAAACCAATTTGCAGAAATGGAACTTAACCCTTAGAGGGAAGAACCCAGCCTGCTACATATTCATTTCCACTTCATTAAATATTTATAGAGAGACATGCATGTAATGTGAGTCTACATTATGGAGAAAGCACAAACGGAATCTGTGCTGTCTCAGTCGTTTAACCTATTCTTTTCAATCTTTCTGTATCTTGCAGGTATAATGGGCAAATGTGGGTTTTTCTGCCACTGACATGTTAGACATTTGGAAATGAATGTGTTCTCCTGAATAATCCTAAATCAGCACACACAAAATAGCATGTACAGGCCAGTGACAACCTATTCTTCAGCTCAACAGCATGTCTATGACTTATTAATATTAATGAAACCTGCACACAAGCATGTGGGGATAATTGACCCCATTAAATTCCATTTACTCATGAGCTACTTTGTAAGGTTTGCCCCTTAGTTATTGCAGTTTTTATCAAGGATGTAAGTTTGAACAGTGTGTATGCCAACAAAAGACTATTTCAAAAGTAGCTTTGTGAAAAAAAACCAAACCAAGAAACAAAAACCAGAAAAAAAAAAGGAAAGGGAAAAAAACCAAGAAAAAGGAAGTACCATAATATTTTCATCCAAACTTTCAACAGCTAATGAAAACATATTCTTGCTTTAAACCTTTATTCGGACAGGACATCAAAATCCTTTAGGAGAGAAAGGCATCAGCCTGTGTCTATTTTTTGGGGGATCTCTATTGAGTATTTTTTTCATTTGCAGGACTTTGTACTGAGCTGGGCAGACATGGGAAGGGTGAGCGGCGTTTCAAACAGTAACAGTAGCAGGACATCTGGATCCATTCAAGGCCTTGCTGGACAGGGCTCTGAGCAGCCCGATATAATTGAAGATGTCCCTTTAGGGTGCCTTCCAACACAAACCATTCTGTCATTTTATGATTTTTTTTTTTTTCTCTTAAATTCTGGGAATTTTGCCTTAACTGAGTTTTCTTTCATGCTTTTTCTACTATTTTTCTGAGAAAGGGAGTAAAACAAGATAGTCAATCTGGCCAAGAGTAGCTGATAACTTTCAGCTGATCTTTTCTTTAAAAGAATTAGCCCATTATATGCAATTGGTTTTGCAAAGTTATGTACAGCCATAGTCTAACACCCCCAGACACACAAAGAAAAATATATTTGTGTTAAAAGTTGCATTAGTTTTGCTGTAGCTACTGTTTTGTAGTAGATATTATTCAAAATAATTTCCTTGACAGTCATTTTATAGTTTCTTGGTAATGATCTTAAACAAACCTCTTGGAACAAATCTCATCATGAGATCAAATCTTGCACAACAGGAGCACTCAGACAACATGAGTTATTGTATACCTTGTACTTTGTATCCAGAAATAAGCATTTTTGCAATCTTAGCACACCTTCAAAATCTCTTTGTTCAGGGCTGCACTTGAAAAAAGGTCCATGATCCCATTTGGTGTCCCCAGACCCGACCTGGGTGTACACAAGACCCAGTGTCTCCACCGCCTTCAGGCTGACACGCTGCTCATTGCACCAGAGCAGAATGAATAAACTCCAGACATGAATTACTGGCACAATTAAGGCAAGAGCACAGCTGACTGACATAGTGAACAAAAGACCTTTGGCAAAGCTTCCAGTGCAAAAGCATGGAGAGGAAATTCACTCTTGGCGCTGAGTACTCGTGAGTACAAGCAGGACGAACTGCTGATTAACAAGCTCAGGCTCTCAGACTGAATTCCAAAGGATGAACAATGGCAATAACATTCTGTTATGTCTCTCTACAGCATGCAAGCAATCTATCATTAAGTTATAATCCATAGGCAACTCCAGCAGTACATTTTCACAGTCTAATTGATACATATGAGGTTTGGCTTGCAGCTTTCAAAATAAGTCAGAAGTACAGAGAATTCTGTTCCATCCAACAAGAAAAGCAAAGCTCTGTAATATTAGTTATAGGTGCAGTAGATTTTGATGACTCTAACACAGCTGGGTCACTCAATAAGGTAGGCAGGACACAGTTATGCCTTGGAGGGTACACACTGAACTGGGCTGCTGGGGTTTCCTCATAAAAATGAATATGCCGATCCCTCCATGGGGCTCTAGCCAGTTTTGGGGTCTTCTACAGCCGGTCTTCTACAACAGTCAGGTCAACCCCCTCTCTGAGGGACATATTTTTCCCCACATTAAGTAATTTGGTTCTTTTTATAACTTCTACCAGTTTGTTTGCTGCAGCTCTTCTGGTTTACTGGTCCCTAGGTTGCAGGGTCACCTCTGAGCCTTTCTCACATATTTTCATCTTCTTTTTCCTTGCCGGTGGTACTGAGGTCAGTGCAAATAATTGATTACACTGAGCCATTACTGAGAATTTCATATTTGAGGGAATCCCCTCTGTTCCAAGTGTAATATTTTTTTGACGCTGTGACCTGATGCAGTCCTGGAGACACTTTTGGTCTCATATAGGAACCTCACTGTCCTCCCTTACTGATTATTGAGGCAAAAAACCATATTCAGGTTTCCTGCAATGGCCTTCTCTTCCAGAACAGCTCCTTTTACACCTCTGTCATATGCTGGCACCATCAGTTCACCAATTACCCTCTAAGCCGAGGTAAGTGAATACAGTTATTAGGTTTGTACGTTTAGCAAGCCACTCTTCAAAATGTGGGCCTATTTACAGTGGTTTCAGTTAACTTCTCCAAGTCAAGTCTCTTATCTACTTTTCTCCATAGAACAGGACTTACTTTTTGAAGGCTGGCTTTTTTCCCCTGATAACCGTGTCCTCTGCCCTTTAGACACGGTAACTACTTTTGATATTTGAAGAGACTACTTAATGGTATACATTTATACTGGACCTTTATTGTGCCTTTAAGCAGATTCCACATGGATTGTGCTAGCTGCGCTTTTTTTAACTTAACTTTGCCATTTTAAGGTAAATTGCTGCAAAGCCTGATATTTTATACTTTATGCTTCTGTGAGGAGTTGAATTTGAGAATGACAATGTCAGGACATAATTTTTTTCCTTACACTTAGAAAGTTGGCAGCTTAGCTCTGCTGAATGTATGTGACCAGTAAGTGGTACTGGCACTCAGGTATGTCAGTAAGTGTCTTACCTCAGCTCTCACTCCTCAGGTGAGCTCTTGGAGCATCTCTGCAAAGCTAAATGGTTGGTACACAAGGCAGTAAATGGCACACAATGCTATCCTATCCTCTGGCAGCTGTGACAGAACCCTCTGAGGGACAGCCCATGGCCAGGGAAGTGCTGTGCACATATGCACAGTCTCTGGCTGAAGAAGCTGCAGGCAAAAACATTACCTTGAGTTCCCAACTTTTCAAGTTCTGGGAGAAACAGAGTAATTTAGTCCTTTGGTGAAATACACTATACTGGGAGAGGTTTTCTGAACTCCATGCTTTTATATCACACTTGACCTGCTAGTTGAGTAACACAATATGACATTATCTGATTTCTCCAGTGCTTACAGCAAAATGACTTCATAATAAAAGCATCCACATTCTCCTATACAACTTCAGATTTTGCTAGACTGTTATGTTTCTAATCATGAAAAACATGGCTTATTTCAGATGATAAAGTAGCCATAAATAAAGAGCTCACAGGAGCAAGCTGACAAATAAACTTTTTATATGTTGGGTATGTATGGGGATGTAGTTTGTGGTGACAGCACATTGCTCAGAAGAGTAGGTCATACGCTGCTTCCTATTATACCAGTGTCAACCCAGAGAATTTCCATTGTCTATATTTCAACCAGTTCAACTAAGATAAAGATCTCTGCACAGGATTTCATAGCCTTTTTGCCACTGTATAGTATTATTAAAAAAAGAAAGTACTGTAGGGGTCAAATTACTTTCAATATTGTTTGTGATAATAAATGCACCACAAATGGTTTTGTTGCATCCATTAATCATAATAAAAACATAAAAAAGGCTGAAATAGATTTCAGTAAGGTATCGAGCTCTTCTCTTGCAACGTTTTGAAATGTAGGCATGTGCTACAAGGCAATGCCTGCCACTGTGACTGTCACTGGAAACCAGACACTTCAGGGTAGACATTGCCATTTTAGGTTGCACAATGATAAGACAAGGATCAAGTCCTCTATCCTTCGACTACTTATAGTAAAAATAATCAAAGAAGAAATAATTGAAAGGACAATAGAGAGGATGGTTCAGAGGGACAAGTGAAAATTCAAAAAGCCTCATGCCATGTGCACGTATCCAAGAACAACAAGAAGGAAATGGGAAGCTGTATGCAGGCCTGCGCTGGCAGAATGCACACAGACAGGTCTAAGCCCAGACTGGTTCCCAGCCTCTTCCCCTGCTAATCTCTGGACCTAAGTAACAGGGCCAGATGTGCTGGGAGGCCTCCCAGTGCTGGCAATGGGGCGCTATTTGCCTGGGCTGGCTGCACTCAGCAGTCCTTGACAGGGCTGTGATCCTGGGAGTTGTCCTCACCTGAAGGGGAAAAGGAAGTGTTAAATGTGCCACAGGTTGGAGAGGCACAGCAGGTGTTGATTTAGCCTGGGAGTGATGCTCCAGCCAGCCAGAGCAGGGAAACTGAACTGAAGGCTCATAGAGACAGTGACAAAAGTAGGGCAACATCCATAGGCAAAGCCTGAGCAGCTTAACTCACGCTAATGGAAAAAGGGATTTGAGTCACTAAAATCTACTACATTGAACTAAGATGAAAATATGACTCTAAATATGTATTTCTGTGCTGGGAGAGAAGAGAAATAATACCTACCATACTCCTGTTCTGGGGGATTTGTTCTTTACCCTTCTATTTTTTAATAACACAGAAGATATGTTGTTTTCAGTCCAAATATTTACATTTTTTTGTATGTAAACTCAAGAAAAATTTGAAATCTGGTTACAGGTTCAAACATTTTTTACACACACATACACATACTAAGCCCTTGCTCCCATATTTCTCCAAATATCTGTGTTTCATTATGTGCCCTCACAGAAAATGACAGCAAATAACCACAGAGAAATAAACCTTTTTTGTTATTTTAATTTTTAAAAAAATAAAATATAGGCTCTTTCTAAGAGATCAATATAAAACAGATATTACATAACTCTTGAATAATCAAATGCTGTATGTGGTAGATTCTATTCAGATTTGTAACAATGTAAAAGAAAACCCAGAAAAATTTGCTGTTTCTCTGTTCCTAAGTATCACAAAAGAATCTGCCATTTTTCTGTAATGGAACAGCATGGAGTAATATGCATAATCTGAATTTCAGGAGCTCATTTCTATCTGAGCAGTCTCGTTTCACAACCAAGTCAGATGAGCTCTACCATCCTCACTGGAATGGGGGCCATGTAAGTTCTTTCTCATTTTATGGATGACATCATTGAATAAGAAACATGGTGACTTGCCTGGTGCAATGCAGAATATTGTCTAAAGAAGAAATGGCCCCCAGGTCTGTGGCCATCTAGTTGCATGCATTAACCTCTAGGCTTTCCAGCACATATGAAAATTAATTTCCTGACTATTCAATTTTTTTCTTTATCCAGTCCCAGGATAACAGTAATACTTCTGAAGATATTAGCATTATTTATATTAGATGGGAGGTGGTATTTTAAGCCAATTCATGGTCAGTTTCCTCTGGGGCAAATTGTGCCTGTTTTCCAATACTTGGTTTATGCTGGCATCAGTAGCACTTCCGTGGGTAGACCTGTCTGGACTGGCAGAGTGATGAGGGGCAGGGAACGGGAAAACCCACAGGTTTACCTGCTCACTTCAGGAAATGAAGGTACACCCAATCCTTTGCCCCTTCTTCTCGCCTCCCTTAAAAGCTCATCTGAATATAAGCACCACACTAAAAGACATTTATTCCTTCTGCTTCATTTGAGCTGTGGCAAAGCTGGAGGAAACTGTCATATTATCCTTGGAGAAAATTAAGGATCTCCTGGGAAATGCAAAATTTTCTTATTCTAGTCTACCTTTTTCAACCCCTGCCTAGGAAAAAAAAAAAAAAAAAAAAAGAGTAGTGGTTTTTTTGGTTTTTTTTTTATACATTGACAAAAAAGTTGTGCTGAAATGCAGATAAGCCTTTTTCTTGAGAAGTCGGTGACCCTGAGCTACATGCAGTCCGTGGCAAAGAGGTACCCAAGAACATGTTTCATTCTCTTTCCCTTCTCATTCTGGCACAGCATGGAATTGAATGATACAAACACTAGAGCAAAACCGCAGTGGTTGTGACAGCTGAGGGGAACGGTGCTCGGCACTGTGGCTGAACTCCTCACCTGTTCCCGTGGGGAGAGGGTGCCTTGCAAGCACACAGATGGCTCCTACAGAAGGTCACCAGAAGTGTTCATGCATACCCTACTAATTTCTGCACTGTATTCATTGATTCAAACTGCTCCTGAGCCTCTCTCCCCTTCTTAATAGAATTTTTATCATGTTTTTAAATCTTTGCCAATTTCAATGTGGCTGATTTAATTTCACACAAAAAAGTGTGGGAGCAGCAGTCTTGGTTCCCCCTGGATAAACACTGGACTACGTGCTACTTGTGTTTGACTATGTCAGCTGTGAGCCCTCCAAGTACCAAGTCCTGCCAGGCAAGACATAAATCTTTTGTCAATGAAAGAGGCACATTATCTGCTTCTCAGCTGTTTCTTTTCTAAACAGCTACCTGATGTATAAGATAAATATTCAATACAGTTACTCAAAAGAATGAAAAAGTAAAGCCAGAACATGTTATCTTATGTATTGAACATTTATGAGAACTCATAGAGACTGGGGATCAGTCCTCATAGGCTGTGTCAGGTCAGTCTAGAAATGCGGTAGTGCAGGGAAAGGATTTTTAAAGGGGTAGAGAATTTAATAATACTTTGGCTGTAATATAATTTGTACCTTCTGAGCCAGTCCTTGCAGTGAAACTCCTGAGACAACTGGGTGCAGCTTTCCTGCGTTAACCAAGCTGTAACAGGGTCAGTCTAAGTGTGGGGTTATGAAGAGGGTTATGTTGAACTGGGAACTTTATTCTCAGTCAATATCTTCTTGTTCCCAGGTATCTTCATACTGAAAAGTGTGAAGAAATGAAACCGATGACTAGCCAAAAGGCAACAGATAAAAGGTTAATGGATTTATTACCTCTCCATGAATCCAGTTAATCTCTTTTCCATTTTCAACATCTGTAGATGTTGAATTTGAATTTTGGTATTGTTGATACCATTTCAAGGTGATCTCAGCCTTGTGTGGGTAAGCTGATATGGTTACCCAGTACTGTTGGCCTTGCACTATCCCAAACCCCAAAACAACCTCAGCACAGAGCCCCACCTTTCTCTGAAATTCTACTTTTTCTCACATAACTCCTCCTTAACCACCTGGGAATTCCTCACAGCACCATGCATACATTTGTCAGCTTCTTACCCTGTGATCTGTCACATCCAGCAATTTCTGATAGAGGAGTTTCTCAGGCCATGTTCTGTAAGGTGTGTCCCATCCCCTGCCCACAGCCCCAGCACTCAGCAGCACAGCCACAGTCTGGGAGAGAAACATGCATTCTGCCAGCTCTAAACCAGAGCAACCATGGTATGCAAAAGGTGAAAATAATGTTTCTGGATTGATGTGATACCCCTTTTCTATGCTGCTTAGTTCCTCATCACTTACAGAAAGAGTTACTGAAAGCAGAGGATGCACCATCTGGTCCCAGACAAAGGCAGTGCCTTGAGTAAACTAAGAGCTTGAAAGGGATAGAAAGATGTTTGTGACAGCCTAAGGAACTGGAGGCCACTGCAGGAAGCTGCTCCAGTGGATGATGGGTTCAGATCTGACAAAACAAAACTTTGAGTTGAGAAATGTATAGTTTAGGAGAAAGGTCTTTAAATGAGGAGGAACAGAAAACTAAATAAAACCACAATGATCATTGGAACTGTAGATCAGATTATTTATATTAGATTTGGATAGGTCATCAGAGGAAAATAAAAACACTTTGGTGTAAAAATGATCAGCCACAATAGCAAAGTGGATAGTCCTGGAAGTGCATGGGCCTTTTTATGTGCAATTTTGGAAAACCAAGCTATGCATAAATGATTTGTTGCATTTTTGTTATAGAAGGTTTTATCCCATTTTTATGATTTTAGGATTAATAAACATTATCCAAATCAAGCATAAAATGAGCAGCACCTCATTCAGCACATTCACTGGAATTTCCACTGTATTTATCATTTTATTCTGGGAGTGTGGATATAGCAATGATTAGAAAACAATATGGCAGGAAACTCTTGATGTTAAACATTTGAGTTATATATTACAGATTGTCTCAAATTCTCTGACTTTTCTGATTTAAATCTTTTCAAAGATTTTCTGAAGCTTTTGGCACATTTTCTCCAAAATATGTACAAGAAAGACAGAAGATTCATGGAGGACTCTGGCCTTCTGTTATTGTTTAAGCACTGATGCTTAAGGTTTAAATTTACAGGGAACAAATCATTCTACATCAAAACTAAGGTGTTGCATGTTTATTTACAGACAAAGCTCCAGTAGTAATGTGTATTTGTCATGGAAACTGATTTGAGTTTAATTCTAGTCTCTCTTTTGCACCAGGAAAATATGAGTTTCATTTTACTTGTCTCTGTTTTCAATTATAATTTGACAAAAGAAATAACCGCATTACCTATTTGATTTGCCAGAACTTTATCCCAGCACCACCTGTTGAGCCCTCGGCACTTGAATTCTGACATACAGCAGAGAACAAAATTATGCAGTTGGCATTCTAACCAGCAAGGATGCCAACAAAAACATAATATAGCCTTTGTACTCAAAGCACAACAAAATATATATTAAGCTACCAACTGCAAAGGTTTAAGCAAGCCACATTTAATTATACATGAACATATCTTTCCAACAAATAGCTCAGTAGAAAAAATGCTATGGAAGTTAGAAAGAACTGTTTTTGTTTGCTTTGGTAAATATTGCAAGCTTAAAATAAATAAAGTTTCACAACACCATATAGATTTACATCAGAGATGGCAAGAGGACAGCCAGCTGGTTTATTCAAATAGATGGGTTCAACACTATCAGCTTCCCACTTTAAACAAAGCACCCCATGTTCGTTTCTGGCAGGGGATCTGACCTGGTGCAGCCCTGGTCTCCCAGGAAGGTGGAAGAAGAGGCTCCCAGCACTCGTCTGGATCCAGACCTCTCTCCTCTGCAAGTAACTGGGACCAACTAGAAGGGATCAACTGTGTCTTTGATGCATGTTTCTGAAAGCAGCACTTTCCCACAAAAATACTCACAAGTGCTTTCTTGGTTCTCCTGGCCTAGTTCTGCACAGAAGAGGGATGGAGGTTGAAGGAGGTAGGACAGGTCAAGAGAGATGAGGAAAAACCTCCGCTTCCCAGTTCTGCAGAGGTCTGCACCGGGGCTGTGAACTCACAGGGGATTTGCATATTGGGAAGGGCTGCCAGTGGCTCTAGCAGTGATGTTAGAGCTTCCAGAATTTGTTAAAAGATATGAGTCAAATCACTGCTCACTTTTAAAGGGACTCTTTTAAAATACTGGTGATAGTGACAATTCTCAGATTCTTATCACCTCCCCAATAAGCGTACGAGAGATTTAACTGGTGAAAAAAACCAACTAATTTTGTAAACAAGGGAACAAACCAGCTGCAAATCTTAGAGTAAGTGAAAGATTTTACTTACTGTGCTAACTTTTGCAACCTGAGCTACTTTAATCCCTTCCACAGCGGGCTCATGCAAGCCTTAATGGAAGAGGCACCTCTTGGCACCTGTTAGATCCCCCCAGATACACAAAGTTCAGTTGTCTGATTTCTGTAAGGTATTATATGCAACCCAGAGAGTGCAGTGAGAATGTCCTCTGATAGAAAGTGGAGCATTTCCTATTGTGTTCAGAAAAATGGAGAATATTTTTGCATGTAGATTGCTTTCTTACCAATGCATTGCAGCAATCAGCATTCAGCAGAACTTGCAGAATCTCTGTCTTCGGAGTGTTCAACTGGACTGGGCACAGCACAAGCAACTTGAAGTAATAAGACCTGCATTGAGAAGGGGATTGGATGAGCTACAGAAGTTTCTTTCAGCCTAAATTATCTATGATTTGAAAACTGACCAAAAGAAATCAGAAAAGTGTCCCTTACTGTTATTAAATTTTACTGAAATCCAATTTTTTATCTAATTTTTTTAAAGATTGGGATTATGTATTTATATATAATATGTATTTATATATTAATTATTATATTTATATATTTATATTAATTATATATTAATAATAGCTTCTAAAACATATATTTTTTAATTTGGTACACACACACACACGATTATTTAATTTTTACTTCAGGGATTGATTAAATAGAAGCACACCCGTAAATGGTCCCATAAGTATACTGGGTGCCTGTGGTGTAATTCCAATCAGTTAATGAGAGTGCTTGCCTAAAAACTCTAAAATAGAGGCTTGAAACTTACCCCAATATCCTTTATTTTTCTGTGCTGAAAATGTAACCTGACAATTGTTAATGAGAAAACCTTTCCTTCAAATTTGTAATAGAAAATGTAAAACACTTGCTAAGAGGCCACATTTCGGAAAGCCAAATCTAGTTGATCTCTCCGTCTCAATTGCAAATATCCTTTGTGGTAATCACATTTCATTCAGGAGAATAAGGCTAGAGGAAGTACACATATGACAGATAGTTTGGCATCATCCACTTCTGGATTTCTCAGATGTCTAACAGCCAAGAAAATGTTCCATCCTTTTAATTTCTTTCAGATAGCTGATCCTTTGTAGTATTTACTCTAAATGAAAGCTTCAGACGGAGTATCTGGATAGTGTTTGAAAAGGGCATCAAAGAACTCTCCTGTAATAGAATCCAGCATTGCCTAATTTCTCCTTTGTTCAGAACAGCTACAAATGCTTAAGTTGCAATGTGGATGGAGATTTGAGTTTTTAAAATCATAACCTACTTAGAAAACTCACTCCAGAAATGCACTGTGTGGTTTACTGCCTTCCACAATCTCTCTAACATTCCTGGCACTTTGCTGCTTCACAACAGCCTTGCAAAGCCACTGGAACACTTCCTTGCCCGTCAGACACACAGGAGAGCTGCAGGTGGATCAATGAGCAGGCTGAGCTCGACAAGTGGCTTTTTCACCCTTGACTGCTGTTGGGAATTTAATGAACCCACCCTGAATATCTGAGGCAAACACTTCAGCTTGACGTGGAAGTTCTTGCATGTAAAATGGATACGAAAATTATGAAGCTCTACAGGTGAATGATAATGAGCTGTACAAAAGGCAGTACCTTTTCAGGCAATTTTTAAAGCCTGCTATGAGTAACCCAAATGCCTCAAATACTGCTTAGCTCCTTTATCACTCAACAGGTAATTTCTATTAGTGCCTTGTATCATCATATAAAGTGGGACTCACTATTGAATCTAATTCCACTTAATTCTGGACCATTTGGGAAGCATTAATGGTTCTGGAATTAAATGTCAAGGGTTCTTACATTAGTTTAGCATTTTGTGTCTGCAGCACTGCTGCAAGGGAATGCCCTCGCTTTGCATCATGTTTCTCTTATTTGAGTATTCTGATAGCGCGCGCGCACACACACACACACACCCCCTTCAGCAGAAACCACTGACCCTAGGGATCCTTTCACTTTAAGTTGCATTTACCAGTCACTGAAGGTGACTGAGGTCAGCTGGCTTAAAATGACTGATCTATAACCCACACTTCCTGAACAGATAATTTAAATCCAAAGAGAGAGTCTCATAAATTTCCAGGGAGATCTTAGTATCATAAAAATAGACTTGACACCACTCCAAAGTTTAGCCTCTGCCTTGACAAAGAGGAATCAAAGTCAGCTCTGGTGCAGATCCTTCACAGGAGATACTTCTCAAAGTGCTCCTCAGCAGTCTGTGCCTTCCTTATCTTTTGGCAACTTGTCACTTATCCCTCTGCCAGCTTTCACTGATAGTGAGACACTGCAGCTTATGAAGGTGGAAGAGAAAAAGAACTCCTACTTCTCTGTATATCCTCTTTTACATCATTATTTGTGCAGATACTTCTGTAGAACTGTGATCAAGGTGATTGATGCAGGGCACAGAGAAGTACTTTTCATAGGAAAATCCTACCACGTTGAATAGAATTCTATAGAAACAGCTCTAGGAGCTTATTGGATTTGTAGAATGAATCTTGGTATATTTTTTTGAATTACCTACACATTAAAGATCTACACCAAGAGCAACATTTGCTATTACAATCTGTGGAGTTTTTGCTGGAACTTGTCCTGTTCTGCCTCCTGCCTGTCATAATCACATCGTTCCTGCTGCAACCTGAGCCCTTCACTGCTCTGGAAACTGGTTGAGATTGACCCAGTACTGCTGCCCAACACAAAGTGATTTCCTGTCTCAAATGACTAAACTGTTGCATTGAGCAGAGAAGGACTCTAATTTCACTGTCACCCTCTGAGCTGGCAAGATGATTCATCCGTTTGTTTATGTGCCGAAGGCTGCCCGTGAGGAGCAGGCTTTGGGAAGGGGCACGAAAACGGGTGATGATTTCATTTGGCAGCACCTAATACTGCTGCTTTCATTGGCACCTACCCATGTAGGCAGCTATGCAGACCAGGCAGCTTAACAAACAGTCATGAAATTATTACCATAAACTGTCTTCAAAGAATTGTCTCAATTCCTGATTGTCTTAAGACATATAAACACATTTTACCACAGTGATATTGCCCATTACAAAGGGATATCCAATGCACAAGGGACTTTTTCCATTACATGGCAGTAAAAACAAAACCACTATGGCTCTTGCCAAACTTGTTCAAAGTTTACATGGATTTGGTTCGATGAATGTGGTGGAAAATTATATCCAATATTTTGGGTACTGGCCCATACACCTCCTTACATCTCAGCAGTGCTTCTTTCAGCTTTTAAAACAGATTCCTAAATTCAGTTTTGTTTTATTTGGATTATAATGTTTAAAAAATAGACCACATGAAATAATACATCATTTTAGCTCTGTAAAATGTGGCTCTTCCTGATGCTTTTTTTTTTCTAATTGGAAACAATAGTTAGTGATTTGTGCACTGCTTTTCTTGGATGCCGCTGTTCTCAGGTTATCTGTTGCCTCTAAGGGCAATTGCTCCTCACATGCCATTGAAATAAATAATCTTGTGATGAAGCTGGAGACGACATGATGCTATACTGAAGGTAACTGGTACAGCAGCAAAAACCATGAGGCTTGTCCTGTCTCACTACCAACTTCATTAAATTTCTGTGGGCTGGGTAGTTGAGTGAAATCAACAGGGTATTCTGATGGACTTTTTAACGGACTATGAATGTTATTGACAAAAAATTATTTAGTAATGGAGAGGCTGGCCCTTCCCCGCAAGTTTCAGCATTATACAGAAGGAGAAGGTAACTTAACTTGTTTAAAAACCCTAAACCATTCTCTTGGAATATTTTATTATTTTGAATGGGTATAAACTAGTAAAACTTCAGCTTTCTTACATGCCATTGGAAAGAATCGAACCAGAAATATCTTGTCAGAAGGAAAGTTTGCAGACAGCAAGTTAAAATACTTGCTTGGTTGTCTTTGGCACTCCTAGTATTTAAATGTGGGGTGTTCCAGGACTGTCGATATGTAAAGGACTCTTAACAGGAGTTATAAGAAGAGATCAATAGTTCTTCCTACAGCAGGTCATCGGGCACATAACTTACTGAAATGGAAGGCTCAGTGCTTTTGACCTCCCTCCTACCCCAACAAATAAATCTGGGGCTAGGGCAAGCATACCGCTGGTCTTAGGCTTGGGGCCTTCTGGAAATCCCTCCATTAAGCAGAGCCCCTTGAGGAAAGAATTAATTTCTTTAACCAGGTTGGGCACTGTGTTCGCATATGAAGTGTGAGGATGCCTCTGATAATAGATGGCTGCATTCACAGAGGATGTGGGCTCTGCTCTGCTCCCTGGGGTAGATGTTTGCTACCCTTGTGGGTAAAATCTGACCGAGAAAGATAAGTAGGTGTTTTAAGAGATGGTCTAAAATTCAAGAGAATTAACTTCCGACGGGGAGATCTTCCCGCCTGGAGCACTCCTTCCTTCTGATGATCATTTGGAGGGCCAGGAGACCCCGCTGCCCAGCAGCACAATAGCAAAGGTGCTGCAGCTTTAGACCGGGAATTCAGCCCTCTCCCGTCCCCGCTGTGACGCCACGGCTTCGGCCAAAGCCGCGCTTCCCCAGCTCTGCGCCGGTACGAGGGAGCACACGCGCACACGCCTTGGCCAAGCGGCACCTTCCTTTAGCTTCACCTGGGACACAAACCTGCGGCCCGAACCGGCCCGCTACCTGCGGCCCGAACCGGCCCGAACCGGCCCGCTACCTGCGGCCCGAAGCGGCCCGAACCGGCCCGCTACCTGCGGCCCGAACCGGCCCGAACCGGCCCGAAGCGGCCCGCTTCCTGCGGCCCGAACC
>VZTI01002657.1:114693-172500 GCA_013397865.1 Struthidea cinerea
CGCTGCCGGCCCGCGCGCCCCGGCTCAGCCCCCTCAGGAAGCGGCCGCTGCCCGCGCCCGTGAACAGCCGGGAACGGGGAATGGCTGCATCCGCTTCTCTCATCCAGCATGGACGTAAGGAGAGACACGAGCAGCTGGAGGTTGATTCCCGATGAAGAAAAAGGTATTGAAGCAATACAGCTTAAAAGGATCCTGAGCTACAATTTCTATGAGATATTAAAAAAGACCTGTCCTTAGAGGATTTTCATTTTTGGTTTTTGCGCAAAATGAACCGTCATTCTTGGATTTTCTACAGCTTGTGATTGGCCATGGACTGTCCAAAAAAGGCACTAAATTAAAATATTTTTTTTCCTCTCAGATTTTGTTTTTCCTTCAGCTCAGAACTTTTATTTTTGTTCACCTTCAGGGACACATTGAACTTCCCATTCTCCCCTTTTCCCCCAAATCCCTTATTTCCTTGTTTTCTACAGTGCTTTTGTCAGTTTTGGGGGAAAGGGGGATTGAAGAGCGAGGGACCTTTTCTTTGGAGCTGGACACACAGATTTTTTTTTTTCCTAGTTCGGTTATTAAGAGTTGTGAAAAATCCCTTCAGCCCACATCATCTCCCAGTCTCCTGATTTAGCAGACCCTGGGGGTCCTGGGTGCCTTCCGCCGCCTCCCGGGCCGGCACTGCCCTGTGCCCTGCAGGGAGGACGCCCAGCCCAGCGCAGCCCAGCCCTGACTTCCTCCCCACTCGTGTCTCACCGAGCTCCCTGTGACAAGGGGCACCCTCTGCCTGGGTGTCACCAGAGGCCTGGGATGTGAGTGGCACAGGATAGATGTCTCCTTTCCATTTTTTGGATTCTGTACAAAGCTTGAAACCTAGTACAGGTATTTCTGAAACCTCTTCCTTAAATATCTTAAATGAAGAGAGGAAAATAAATTTGGCTTTGACCTGGTGTTTTTTCATCTATGGATGTGTTTTTCACAGTGCTTTCCCAGTGTTGCTTTATACTTTGTTTCATAAATACCTACATCAAAAAACCCCACAGATACCTCTGGGTACATTTATAATATTTCCCTATTCTTTGATTCCTTAATGTGAAATAAACAGAATCAACCATTTAGGTTTACCTTTGTATGCTTAAAAAATAATGAAATAGGACAGCTTATGGCTTTTCTCCTCTGGATGGCAGTAACTCCTACTTAAACATTCGTGACCTGTGACTGCAATATCCTGCAGCAAGGGATTTCCTTTCCTTTGTCAGTGTGCTATCCAAAAGAAACATTTAATTTCATTCCTTCTATGCTTTTTCAAATCTAAATTTGAAAGCTAAGTAAGCTTTCAAAGAAGGAATCTGTTTAATGTAAAAATCTAATTGCACAGGTCCTATGTATAAAACCAGAACAGGAATCAGAAGAAAGGAATTGGTGCTGTGCATTAATATTTGCTTGTATCCAACTACCTGTTTCATAAAAATTATGAGAAAATCAAATTCCTTGACATTAAGCAATGAAGCAATACCAAAGATACAGAAATGTCCTGTTCTGAGGGTGTACCAGAACATCTGCCACTTTAAAATACTCTCAATGTAACAGAGCATGTCTGGATTTCTTGACTGTTCATTACAACATGAAATTTGGCAAGACAGAAAATACATCTAGTAAAGGTGATTTCCAAACACCCACTGTGCATTTATGTAAGTTAAACAAGAGGTATGAGCAGCAATTAAGCCTTTCTTCCTTCACATCTGAGCAAGTAACAGTTTTTCAGTAACAGAGCTGGACTTACGTGTAGGACTTGTGTCTCCTCACCAGCCAGGACTAACTCTATTGCCTTGTTTTACTGCTGGTGCAAATGAGGCAGTTCAGAGCAGCAAGTTTCAAAGATTAGTGCCTGTATTTATACAAGTGAATCTGTACTTCCTGCTGATTCTGGCCAGCTGAGGTCTGTCCTTCAGAGTCAGAGCAACCAGCCTGATTTCTGGAGTGCTGTGAGGGCAGTGCTCCCCAGCTCTTGGCTCAGCAGCAGCATATGGAACTTCTGTTTCCTTATATATTATTCTATCAGACAGAAAGTTACTGATTTTAGTTGTGCGTTCAGTTCCTGGTCTATGGACTGAGAGGGCCAATGGGCCTGTGGTTTTTAGTAAAGGTGTTTTTCTACCAAGAGATTACTGCTACCACTTCCTTTGAAAACTTTATTTTTTTCAAGTGGAGAAAAACCCCTTGGCTCCTAGAATTAAGGAAAATGTTTCTGCCCACATATTTTTCAGTGGAAAAAAACAAATTTAGCAAGTTTATGTTATTTTCTCCAGAATCAAGACACAGTTTATATTTTCCCTCTAAATTGTTAATGCTCAGGAAAACTACTTGCTTAGATAGCCTTATTTCTACAACTATTGTCCTGATCTTCAAGGTAAGCACAGTAAGGTGCTGCCCATTTGCTTGTCTTGCCTACATCTGACTGAGGGAAGCAAAACAGTTCTGCGGTACACAAACCAATCCCATAAAAGGTCCTACCCAAGCATTGGAAGCCCTCTGTGGTGACAGAAACATCAGTCCAGCACTGGAAACGAAGTGCTTTGGGAAGACATGGTGCCTCCTGAGTTTCTTCAACAGACAGGGGAGCAAACTTTGTTACTGCTTTTCTGGAAAAAGGGTGGCACCTGCCTGGTGACATGAATCCAGCTCCACAGTGCAGAGGGAAATGGAATCACAGACATACTGTTTGTCTACATACATTCCATACATGTGTTTGGACAGCTTTGTTCAGGTAATTTTCTTGATGGGTGTAGCAGAGATGCTCAAGAAGTTTTCAAGACTGAAGGTATCAGTGGGAGATAAACTTCAAATTACTCCAAGAGCTCCAAGCCTGGCCTCTTTTTTTGGAATGTAAGGAAACCTGAAAAATAATAAAGTGGATGCAGCTAGAAAGTTGATTTTATAGTTTGCTGCAAAGCTGAACTTTCAGCATTTCAAAAGACAAGTAACAGTAGATAAATTGTGTTGCACTGGTTTTACTGCAGGTCCACACCTTTGAGATCCCCTGATTTGCTGAAAAATTTTTGCTGAAGACTTCATTAAGTTCTGGCCCTGACACCAATTAGTCAGCAAGAGATTAAGCATGTTGAGAAGCCAACACAAGAGGTTCCTCCTTAGCACATTTGTGAAGGCCTGTTGCTGCTCATACTGACTTCTGAGCTCAGGGGTAAAAGAAACAGAAAAAAGAGGGACACTCCCCACCCACCAAACAAGTAGAGAGCAAATACATGACTGGTGGCATGTAGTTCTTTTCTGTCCTGTTAAACACTGCTCTCTCCCACTGCTGTGCCTGAGTTTGCCTCTCTTCACCATGGTAGTAAGACAGGCATTGTAAGAAATATTAAAATGGATTAAATGGTCAGCTGCAGATTCATTCTTACTGTATAATTTTCTAAGTATAAGCTTTGTCCACGATGTGGGAGGAATGCTTCTGCCATGCAGCAGTGGCCTACCAAATACCTCTCTCAGCCCTGCAAGTGATTTGAGCAGCATTCTGCAGGGTCTCTTTCTAAAAAAGCTGTAATTCATAAACCTCCCCCTTTCCCTTAGCTCCAGAAAATGTCTGTACCAGTTTCCTAGATGGTGATATGTACACATGGCATAGTAGAAATACAGACAAAAAACACATGCAGCACTGCATATGTTTCAAAACACTCGATTCTTCATCTCCCTGATACATCAAAATGGAGTCTGATGGAAAACCAAGATGCTTTCCTGTGTGTTGCTGGGGCCCACTATGACAACTGAGGTCAGAAGAGGAGAAGGCATGCAAGAACATTTCTGGCTGAGTTCCAAAATACAGAGATTTCAAGTTTATTGTGAGGACAGAAGAGCACTGTGCACTTGTATTTCTAGCTGTTGGCACTCCAACTATACCCAGCTAGTCAGAAGGATCGGTTATAGCTAGAGCTCAGTTTGAAAGGAGATTTCAAACAGATTAAAAATTCCTATTCATTACAAGCTTCTAAATGAAGTGAAACTCACTGAAAGATTGGTTTCTTTCTGAATCCTGAATAATTCTTTACATTGCGATCAGAGAATAAGGTTATTTTGGACTCTTAATTTAGAAACACACGTGTGGGATTTATGCTAGCACTCCTAATGTCCAGAATTACAGAACTGCCAACACTTTGTCAAGAAAAAGACTCACTCTGGACTTTTTTAAAAGAAAAAAATTTAAAAATCTGTTTGGGGCAGCATTCCTGTCTCAGACTTGAGATATCTTGCAACTGTAAGAGCGCAAATGTAAATGCAAGATAACCTGCCCTGTGTGCAAGGAATGTGAAGTTTTTGTGAAATGCCTATTTCCCCAAACTAATTAGCACATGCAGCCTTACAACAAGGCTTTCTTGCTTTCTCATGCAAATGCAGTAGCAGGAGTGGACCTTACAGCACAGCCCTGGAAATGAGGGCAGGGTTGCCCTTTTGGGTCCCTTCTAGAACTTGCTTTCTGTATGTGCTGCATGAAGCTCCTGCAGTGTTACACAAATGGACAGCACAAATAAACTCCCGCATAGTTGCCTCTGCTTTCAGGTTTGATTTACCTGAGCAAGGTCTCCTTGGCTTGTCTTTCCATGTAGCATCAACTGCTGCTTCGACCTGCAGGAAACCAAAGAGAGAAAGTTTTCTGCGTGGGATATATACACTTGTTTTCAAAAGAACTGTTGTATAAAACCCCCTATGCTTTCTGTGTTGCTGGAGTTGCCTGAGGCAGCTCTGTCATTGTTGATAATGCATTAAGCACAATACATCAGCATGCTGCAGAAAAAGATTTCCCAGGATCGGCTATGCCCTTTGTAGAGCAGTAAGCAAGAATGACTAAGGTATAAAAGGGCATATTGTGGTGAAGCTTTTATGTGAGTGGGGACTGCAAGGGCAGAGAAGACATAAAACTAATGCCTTCTGCAAGCCATGAAAAAATTAGCAAGAAGTATAAATGGGAAATCAAAGATAAGTAGAACAGTGACACATCCAAAAAATCACCTGGACAACAGAGCTGTCTTTGTGATCCAGAAGCAACAATCCTGTTTTCATGTGATGGCCCAACTGGCTGCAGAGATGGGGTTAGTTTGGCATCCATGGGCTCCCTCCTGCTGACACTGCTGAATCAGAAGAGTTTACTGCAGAACAATCTGAGCAATATCTTGAATCTTGAACCCCAGTTTTGCACAATTAAGCCACAGTAGTTCAATGGTCAGGGACTGTAAGTGAAAAGAAAGGACAAAGTCAATTTGCAGGAAGCTGATGCCCTGTGACAGATGACCAAGTTATCTTTAAGCTGATGTATAAACTGGTTTCTTTGCAAATCAGCAGAACGCAATGCCCAGCTGCTATAGCCTCCCCAAGTGTACTGTGTGCATCTGCACTTTCTACTTCATCTCCTCTGCCCTGTCCCCTGCTGCGCTCTGTGAACCTTCCTAAGGTTACAAAGGATCTTCCAAGTTACAAAATTGTCCCTGGTAAACTCGATACCGCAGTGATACTTTTTGATGAAGCTATTTGTAAGCCCAAATATTCCACAGTTCTTGCTTGTTCCAGCCAACTTTTCGCGACAGAGATAGATGTATTTGATAAAACAAAAAACTAAACAACCCTCCTCTCCCTCCACACCCCCCAAAAAAGAGAATCAGGCCTATAATTATTCTATTAGCAGCAGACTGGTGGTTCAGTAAACCAAAGACATGAAGATACAAACCTTTGCATGGGCAAATATGCCCCGAGTCTTTGAATTTATAAAGTTTGCACTGGCAGTTGTTAAAGTCTATTTAACTAGTTGATTTTGGAACGCTGACCAGAATGCCTTTGTAGAATTTCTTGCACACAGGAAAGCTTCACTTATTTGAGGGTAATCAGCACATCACCCCTTCCTTTTCACATAGTTTACATCCTTACAAAATGACTTATCCCGGTATCACTCCACTCAAATTTTAAAAGTGTGTAATTGCTCGTATCTTCAGTACAGCAGTACTCAGTGATCCCTCCACCTCAGAGAGGTGCACGTAACAGGGTGTTTTGAATTGCACCCCGATGGCCAAGGCTTTGAAAAAACATTTGAAAGGCCAAAAAGTGCCAAGGTGTATAGAGTGTGCCAAGGTGTTGGCTGAGGGGAGTGCCACCCCTTTGCTTCAGTAATCACTCAATTTAAGGGTGTAGGAGCTGCTAGGGCAACCCAGTGCCATCCATCAAATCCTTCCTGAAATGTATCTGAGAGCTAACCTGCATTTTACACAGCAGCTGCAAAAAGGAGCAGCAATGCTTAATCATGGATCAGCAGGCCACTAAACACTTTTCTTAGATTTTTTCTCCAAGATTAAAGGCTTTCCTTTGGTCATCTTTCTTGGCAATATAGAGAAAAGAATGTAATTTTTGTTAAAGAATGTCTTTTGTTAAAGAAATACTCCCTTTTGACTAATGGAAGCTCTTTGCTGCAGCATAAGGAATTGAAGGAAATGACATGATTTGCTCAGTAATAATTAACATGGGAGTTTTTATAAAAATTAAGGAATTGCATTTGTTTTCATATTCTTAAATAGCATTAATCAAAATTATCTGGTGGCTAAATGAAATACTCCTCCTCCTCCCTGAATGTGGTCCCCTGTTGAAAGCTTGGGAAGAGAAAATTGCAGTTGAACATTATGCCAAAGACTTGTCCCCACTTCAATTCTGATGGCCTGTTTTCCTCTGTTTCTGCCCTGAATGAGATGGTTCACTGCAGGGAGCACCTGAGAGGCCTTCAAAGGAGTGCAGGGCTGGAGAACAGCAGCTCAAAGCACTCTGCCTTGCTCACGTCAACGAACAGCTTCAGCGGGAAAACACTCCCTGACACGGCATTTCCTTTGCTGCATCCTTGGCCACTGTGTGATGGGCAGGAATAGCAGGAGGTGACAGTGATGATTTCAAGCTTTAAAACCCAGCTCTGTGGGGCCAGCTTCCAACAGGTGAGGGAAATGAAGAAAGAATGGGGCTTTTTTCGTATTTATAAATCCAGCTGAATCGTGAGCATTCCTGGAAGCGTGCAAGGCTCTGATAAGAGATTTATCAAGCATGTATTACATCAACTGGCTGCTGTGCTGGCCCCCTGATCAGCTGCTTTTCCTAGCAACAGTACCCAGACAATAAGCTCACATCCATTGAGGGAGCACTTCACTGTCAGGGGAGATGCTGTTACAGTAATTCATGCTTGAGACCAGGTGTAAAGAAGGACAACCAGACCCCAGGTTTATATACACAAAGATGCTGGGAGAACTGAGGATCTTTTAAAGACCCTCTTCAGCTCAAGCTTCAGTTCTGCCCATCTGAGAGTCCCTCCATCTTCATAAGCAGCTCACTGGGAAGTCAACAGAAATAACTGTTAATAATTGAACACCAACTTGTGAGAAATGTAATTTCCAGATGTGTTTTTAGCACAACATGTAATTAAGTTTTAACAAGGTTTATTCAGCTCTATAAGGACTTTGCAGAAAAGCTTTAGTGGGAATGTAGAGGACAGAACTCCTGATCTAGAAAAGAATAAAAGGCCCATGAATATATTTTCTTTTGTTACAATGAGACTGAGTTTGCAATTTCTTGGATTAAACTGGGACAGACTTTGAGAGTCTGTCTCTCAAAGATCTAAGAATTCTGAGAGATCTCAAGCATTCATATTTTCATCACTGGCAATATTAAAATCCTGGCTAAGAATATTCTTTGTCTTGTACCTATATGAATGAGAACTAATTCCACTTAGGAAATACAATATCTTAATTTAAAGGGAATTAATTTTGACCCGCAAAAGTGGTAGGAGAATATGTCTCACATTGAAAATAAAAGCCGGTCTGCCCATGGAACAGTAACATTTCCTGCTATGCATATCTGTGCACCTCCTCTGAAAGAGGTATGATGGCTTTTCCTGAAGCTATTCTGGGATAATTGTATCTTTGTCCTTTATAAATTCACTATATTTTTATAAGCAAAGCAAGGGTCCCAATGGTGCCATTCGAGGCAATCCTTTAAGAGACTTCTAAAGATATGTCTTGTTTAACTTCAACAGATAGTTAACTAAACACTCTACAGAAATTTTATTTTTCCTCATAACCAACAATAGATCCCTGTAAGTGTAAAGTAAGTCATACACAATCAAATGTGCTGGCATAAAAGTAGTCATGCTCTCACTCCTATAAAAAGTTAATCAATGGTGCCAATAAAGACATGCCAACATGCGAGAATAAACCTTTTGTTTTAAAGCACATTTAATCAAAGAACATTTTACAAGCTTTTAAATTCATTAAGACTCAGGTCTTGACTGTTTGGAACTCTTTCTCAGTGACTGAATCACCAGAAGACTATTTGGGGTGAATTCTGCATTTTCATGTACAGACGCCACAAAATATTGCAAAAGTTTAGTTTACTTGAAAGTGCAGCTTATTCTTATTGAGTTGTCACAGAAAGAAAGTAGAAGTAAATTTGTCCTAGTCTGTCATTTCCTTACAACATTATCCACTGCAGCTAGCACTAAGGAAGATTTGTTTTTCCAAGTCCAAGTGCACAGAATCATGATCTAACTGAATGATGATTACCAGGAATGGACTTACACTTCCCACGTAATAAAAATTACTTGTATCAAAGTATCAGAAAAAGTTTGTACCATGTAATACCTGGACGGATTTAGTAAACCATCTGAAGGAGGATTATTAATAGAAAAAAGTGAATGTATTGCTTTTAGTAGAGACTTAATTACCTCACAAACTAAGCAGCAGTTGTTTCAGAAAATCAAACAAACCCCATAGCTGATTCCTCCAATTTTTTGCCATCTGCATCTCTTTAAAATAGTCACATAAGAAGGACATATTTGAAAAGCTGTGGATTTTTTTTAACAGAAAAATTTAATTCTCATTCAGTGTTCTGTGAACAAAAACTTCAACACTTCTAAGAAATTAAGAAAGAAAGTGGTGAGCACATAAGCTTCTTGATACATCTGTTAGGTAGCAGAAAAAATCACAGAATGCCAGAAATGTGGGGAGTGGAACAAGAAAATTGGATGAAAGGGCTGTATCCCAAGGACAGGTATAGGATGAGTATGAGTCACAAGAACTAACTCCAAAAAAAACTCAGAGTGCCTTATAATGACATAATAAGTAAAGGATGGGCTATACCTTTCTAGTAAAATATTTCAGAGAGCTTCACTGAACTTTTTCCTCCTGAAATACTTTCTTTCAGGTTCCCTAGGCAAAGAGAATGATCTAAGCTAATATATTTCACTACCACCGAGATAGAGTGTAACATGTTGCTCAGCCTGCAGTGCATTAAGGGTATCTGGTATCCAACTGATAGAAAGCAACTCTTATTTCTCAGAGGGTAGAACCCCATGGCTCAATTGTGAGAGTCCAGATTAAAAGCTTTACAGTACACATAATCATTATAATAGTGTCGTACCTGGAGTCTGCGTCTTCCTCCATGGCTTCAGTGTTAGCATTTCTGTCTATGGTATTAATTTCTACCAGTTGGAGCTGTGAACATTTCTTATTGCACTGTTTGGCAAAGACAGATCTTAGATATTTTAGAAAACAGTAATATATGGTTGCTTCATAAGGGATATGCTGATTTATTAATCTAACTTTTGAAGGGTGTCTGTGCCTAATAGTTTCTATTTTAACATGTGGAGCTATAAAAAGATTTACTGGGGCTCTGGGGCCTTTATTTTCTACCTGGGTATTCTTTGCATTGCTCAGATCTGATCATGTATTATTATATGTTTATCCACCTTGTGAACTTCTCCAAAATAATCTAACCCAGTAGGTTTTGACCTTTTTTCAATTTGCGAGCCTCTAAATGTTTTCGAGTAAGATTATGAACCCTCTCTGCACTTTGAATTTGAGATAATGGGTAATAGCATTGCTTTCCTTCGTTACTTTTCAGGGGGTGCCTGGAAATGGTCCCTGTGCAGTGGTTACAGGCCAGAAGTTTAAAACTATGTGTAATTTTATGGCCAAAGTCACAACTAGAGTAATTTGGTATAATTCTGCTGATTTCAAAGGAAAAATCCTTTGATAGCAGCAGTTTGAATAATGGCTAGTTAATTGTACATTAGCTGAGGAACTTCCCTGGCTTTAGTCTTCCTCTTAAATTTCATTGTGGATAAGATTGAGCTCCACTTCAATGTAATTGTATCTCCTTTAGGAAATACTCCTTACTTACTACCCAGACTAGAACACATCAAAGAGCCCAAGAGGAATCTTAAAAAAATTTCACATGGGCAATCTCATCAGAAAATTTCTAAAATTTCATTTTATGCTTAGTGTCAGATGTATCCTAGATACCTTGTTTTTAAGATGGCTCTTCACTCAGAGAGGACCTTTTATCTCAGTGGCATGGTATAACACATGCACAACTCTGATATAAATTATACAGTTAATATAAATTTTGCTTGGCTTCTCTGATCAAGTAGTTCCACTGTTAAACTCTTGAGTGAGATATTTTGAATAGAGTTCTTCTGATTTACACCAGTTGATCATATGCCCAATTTTCCCAATATGCTTGAGGCTCTTCAGGAGTGAGCGCAAAGGAAATAATGTTCCTGTTTCTTATGAAAAAGAAAAGCACAAATAGTTAGGTAGGTTTTAAGAAAAGTAACAATTAGGTCTGAAATGTTAATAACTAGATATCTTTTCTGAAGATAGTTAGAAGTATTTACATTTAAAAGACAAGAAAATTTCTGAAAAATTAGAGAAAAATGGAAAATTGTCTTTTATGCTGTTACTGTGTAGCTCACTTTGCAGCTCCATCACATGACAACGAATAAGTAAAGAAAACTATTATTATGCCAACTGCTCCAGGACAAAAGGGTATTACATATCTCGTACAAAAGGGGATTTCTTTAAAAAGCACAGCACATTCAGTGTTTAGGGTTTGCAGTTGAAATTCATGGCCTTGCTTGCCAATATTATCATGCAGCTGGGTATTATGCTATTGCTTTACTCTGAGGGGAGAAAAAAATCACAATAAACATATTCAAATGGGTTCCTATTAAACAGTTGTATTCTCCTATGTGGTGATATCAGTTTTAATGATTTTAGCATCTCTTCTCTAGTGCAAAGGTCATCATAAAGACTACCACAGAGAATTTGATTGCAAACAGAAAATGCCAAAAATGTGTTTCTTTTGATTTAAAAAAATTATCACTGGAAAAGAGTATTAGGCATTATTTTAGTGTTGAGTACTGATGGCATTAACAATAATTTTTCTCCTATTTAACAGCTATGAGACAGAAGTCCATCTATCTGTAGAGAAGGCTTCTGACAGAATCTCTTGTATTTGTTCTGTAAAACAAAGGTTTATTTATAAAATTTTAATTCAAATTCATTTATTATCTTTCCAGAAAGTCTTTCCTGTTTAAGCTGACCCAAAACATTCCTGATGAATAAAAGTTTAAATATAGTTTCAGAAATTTTCATCTCTTCATGACATGACTAATGAAGCACTAATTTGGATGAGTAAATTACATCTGTCTTTATATGGTTGGGTGTTTCCTTCTATATGCAACCTTAGCTGTGTGACTATTGTGAACTAGCTTATTAAGCATCAATACTTTTTTCTAAAATTCTTTCAAATGAATGTTCTGTAGAAAATAATAACAAGTCACAAAGTACAAGTCAAACAGTTGCAGAGGAACATCTTAAACTTTTTCATTTGCATATGTCCCATTTCTTTTCTGGTTCTTAGATACATTCATCTCTGGATATCTCCAGCTATGTTTTCAAGTCCTTATTTCTGATTTTTTTTTTCTGTTTTTCCCTGAGTTGCCTGAGCACTGTCATCATAGAGTGCTGAAAGAGATGTACTCTGTGTGATGTTATGTACTAAAAACTAAGGAATGGCAAAAAATGAACAGTTTTGTGGCATAGGGAAAAAAAAGCTATGAAATTGTTCCTTGGCAGGAATTAGTACAGAAGCCAGTCTGAGACACTGAGCACACTATGGCATCCAAACACTAAATTCATACTAGCCCTGGGTGTACAACAGAGTTAACAAAACAAAAGAGGTCTTTGAAAAGCTCTATAGCAGTGAGCATACAATTTGAACATACCTTCATTTCCTTTACTCAAAAGTACAACAGATGCCACAGAATACTGCCCCAGTCTCACTTGCTTATAAATAACTGTTCTCTATGGTGCTTCCATTCTTATTCAAATGTTTAATTATTTTGTCTTATTAGGTATCAGGTATGTTAGGAAAAGTAGTGGTGACAGAAATCTAATCCCAAATTATGTACGTAGATGTGTGCCAGGATCAGCATTGAGATAGATGTTATTTGCACACCATTTTAGTCCCAATTTGTGTATAAAGAATCAGTTATTTAAATTTACTACACATGATTAAGCATTCTGATATTCTCTCTTCTACTGTTTTCTCTACTACTAGTTACTAAAAAATACAGTTCCAAACTTATTTGTCAAACATACATCAATAATAGATACATCCGTTTTGTGGTCACCAATGTGCATGGTACTTATCTTTCTATATCACTGCAACTGAGTTGACTGAGCTTCCAGCTTTCAGAAACTAAAAAGGGATCGTCAATACAGTTCTGTACTTCTCAAAATACTCTGTGCAGCACCAGGAGCCAATGCCATAGCCCCTTTAAAAGAGTCAGACAGATTATCCCCGTTTTATTGGAAGGGAGGTTTGTTCACAGATGCCTGAAGAAGTTCAAGGTGCAAGGCAGATCTTTGCACTGCCATAGCTGCTGTAGCACCATGTGGAAAGTTCGCACTGCTCTAATGATTTTGATGACTGAAAATTTTTCTTTGCTTGTCAGACTGCTAGAAGATAAGCCGTCCTGACAGTTTTGTTTATTGGCTTTAGTGGAATGTAAGAATTATATATCTGTCCATAATGGCTTAGAATCCTTCTGGGGAAATACTGGTTTGCCAAGGTTTATGTTACTCTACTTTCACTCTGCCATTCATAGGATTAGGAGAGCAGGAATATTGTCCAAGAGGGGAACTGGTTTGGAAGCTATGTTTTCATTCAGAGGGGATTTCTTCTGACACAATGAAATCTCTTTTCTTTCACTGAAGAAAAAGTCTTAAACTTCAAAATTTAAAATAACGAAAGTGTATCCTAAACATTTGAGTTAAAGTAACCAAAAGGATTAATTTGATTGTTCAAACAACGTAATGCTTTGTGAACAGTGAAAGTGCATAATTTGTGGTGCCCTGATATAATTCGTCGCTTTAACAGTCTCACAAAATTAACTTTCTTTTTGGATTCACATAAACATTTCTTTACTTTAATGCTGTTATTTTTTAAAAAGCAGTAACATGGGAAAGTCAGGCTTGACTTTGTACTAGTGGCACTAAGACAAGTGGTACCACTGACCACTTTGTACAAGTGGCACTTTTAGCAGCTCAGAGAAAATGTCTACAGGAGCAGAATTACCTGTCTTCTCTTCATGGGTTACTGAGACATCTCCAAAATATTTACTAATCAATTTCAGGATTAATATCTTGAATTAATATCTTCCTCCTCATGTTCAATATTCACAGTTCACTTTACCCAGTTTTTGACCCATCCACATTTCATGAAGGAGAGAAAGAATAGATGTACTGTGCTTCCTCTGTCCTGTGCACCATTTTGTATGGGACAGGCTTTGGAACACGTGACATTGGGAATGCTGTGTAGAACATCCTATGAGACTGGCTGGATAGTGCCCCTATACAACCTTGCACAAATATTAGTTTGTTCATGCTTCCATTTGAATAGGATTTGGTTTTATCCGCATAGAAACATTTTGTATTTTTTTTTTTAATTCTTGGTTTTTCCGGAATAATCAGAATAACAATACAAGATTAGGAAAATGCATTAAACGAGACATACTAATTGCTGGCTGTGATTAATAAGTAATTGTAAGACCACCCACACACATAGCTTCAATTGCTAGTAATTTACTTGCATGAATTCAATAGAAGCAGACAAATTTCAAAATACCTCAATCACTATTATTTTAATTGACAGATGAATTTGTCTGTTGTAACTGCTCCAAAAAACTTAACATTTCTTAAGCTGATAAGAGACAAAGTAGGATCCTGTTACTTAGATTGGTTAGGAACCTGAAGCCTAACCAAAAACCTTTAGTCAATGCACAAAATAGCCTTCCTTGCCTATGTTTTGCTTTCAGCCTCCCAAAAGAGTTGCTCTCATTTACTTGTCTGTAGCAAGGGAGAGGATTTATTGCTTTGTTTTCAAGCATTCTTCAGTTCCAACGACAGGAAGCCATTCAAGCCCTATGTCAGTCTTGACCACTTGGGGAACTATAATGTGATGACTTCCTAGGGAATTAAGTCACATGGGCTTAATAGCATTAGGGGTTCTGGTTATCCCTGGTAGAAACTAAGGAGTGAGCTTCTCACGCTACACTGGAAGACTTTGCCTAATGCAAAGTCATGCTCTTGCAGCTCCCCTCAAAATAGATCTGCCAGACATATTTTTGCCTCAAAATACAATTCAAAAATTTTTCTTCAAATGTTCTAGGCTGTCTTATTGAAAATTTTTGTGTATTCTCTTTTAATTGTCCTAAGTTCTGCTGAAAGAAGAACAGTGTTTGCAATTACAGTATCACAACTTAACATTGACCACAAACTTTAAACCGGGGCACATAAGTGAACATAGTTTATTCTTTGCTTAAGCCATCAGCATGGCTTTTGAACATGGTTTTAAAATAGCATTATCCAAAAATAGAATATTGTTATTAATCACTTTTTACAAGACCTTTAGAGGTTCTCCCTTTTCCTGTTCATAAATCCTCAGTCTTTGCATTAAACTTTTTCTCAGACAGGAAACAGTAACAATTGATTTACATGGACAAAATCAGCTTTTCTCAGTTTTCAGTCCAGCTTCCTCTGAGATCTCATTGACCTCCAAAGTTCAACTTCTTCCAAGAAAGTTTTCTTTGGGATTAATAGCCTTCAGCATCAAATCATCGAGTGCTATAGACATTACCAGTGCTATAAGTAAAGCTTCAGCCTTTCCACATAAACTCTTATTTTCAGAGGTTTATAGTTTGGCTACAAAAATACAGTTTTATGCTGAAACTTATTTTAAAAACTCAGTCTGGAAGTGATTTCAGTTTCTGAAAAAATCTGCACAACTCTGTGGGTGTTTTCAGTCTGAAATTCTGACCAAGACTCTGCCTTGCTTTCTACATCCCACTGGTGCCTGACTTTCTAAAAGCACAGATCTACTCCTGATAAATTATGGACAGACAATCTAAAAGGGTGTTTTAAAAATGATTATCCCATATGTTAAAGATTTTCAAATTGGATCTAGTCCCTGCTTCTCTGGAAGATAGTCTAATCACTTGAACACTGCAGTATTTTCAGAAGATTTTAGCCAGGCTGAGATGTGAACCCAACTGCGCTGCAGTGATGGAGGGCTCTCAAGGTTTCTCTGAGTGTCTGCATGCAGAGTAATGGAGGAGCCTGCTGGTCCTGCAGCAGTGGGAAATGCTGATGGATTGGGGGATGAAAACCTTGTGGAAAGGAGGCTCAAGAAAACCTGAATTGGGGAGTTTGGGGAAACTGTCACCTCCTGCCTTTTCAGGAGCCATGGGAGTGGTCTGGTGGCTGGGGCTGAGTGCTAGGAGGGACCGGTGAGGGAGAGGAAGAGGCAAGCACGTTTCCAGCATCCTGACACAAAATCTTCACCATAATTAGAGATGCTTAGATCAAAACCAACAGAACTTACTTACATGCTGGTTTGCACAATCACCTTCAGAAGGGATTTGGAGGCACCATCTGGAGGGAAAGATGACAGAGAGATGGCATGGAGTTTCCAGTTTCCTTCATAGGTAATTCCTGTAAAGGGATGACTTGGTCCTGAGTCACTGCTGCTGGAGATGGGAATACAGACACAACACAACAGCAAACATGTTCAAGGCCACAGGCTGCAAATGTAATTGCTTCAAAGCAAAATGTTCTCTTCTGAGATGGTGACCCAGTGCAATACAATGCTTCCCGTGACTACTCATTCTTCCCACAACACAAATTTGAACAAGCCAAAGGCAATATCCTGCCCCCAACTGCCCCCAAACTGGTCACCAAAACTAAAAATGTCCCATCAGTCCTTCCACATAATTCCACAGCACAATTTCCTATGCCTGTGTCCAGCAGCAGGAAGACTATTTCATTTAATCAATATAAATAGTATCTTATCAAACACTTGCCATATGAACGAAAAGGCCAAGACGCCCTCTAGATTATCCCCTTGTTTCAGACATGTCGCTCCTACAGTTCAGACAGATCACCCTTATATTCGTCCTATGTTTTCAAATGGAAATGTGTTGGTGCGCAAAAACAGCAAAGCAACATCCTCTGAAAAATGCAGCACTGGTAACCATGCAGAATTGACAGTGCAGCATCTGAGTAGGAAATACCAACCTTCAGATCTTTGGAGTGCTCCATTTGAAGCTGATCCAGAATTCTTTTTTTTGGGAACAGCTCATTATAACTAGGCAAATTCAGTCCAAACTCTGAAACTTCTTTTGAAGGCATAATGGCAGGGGAACCTCACAGACAGGATTAGAAGGAAGATAAAGAGGTAGCTTTACAGATGTCTGAAGAAGCACTTTCCAAATGTAAGGAATGGCGTGGGATAAAGCTTCAAACTGAGCGACAGAAAATCTAAGAAGTCAATGAAGGAGGCTGGCATCATGGGCTAATCAGTGAAAGAAGTGATTTCTTGATCCTGCGTTAGAGATGATAGGTAGGATGAGGTGCAGGCTTTGAAGGTGAAGACAAGCTGCTTATATCTGATAGAAAAAGAGTGTTACATTTGACAGCCAAAGTGATGGGCTAGGCAAATGATCTCTGCAGTGCTATGATATATAGAATCATGCTGCAAAATTGCATTTTTCAAAAGCAGAGGAATGGCTATTGAAATAATCAAGAGAGCTTGGTGATTATGTACATATCTATTAATTCTTGCATAGTAATAATCACTAAGTTCTATAACTCATTTCCACAGTAAGTTCTATAACTCACTTCCATAAGACAATTATTTTTAATGATTTTTTTTTAAACTTACACTAAGCATGTTGCATGGGAGGGTGGGAATTTTATTGGCTATTTCTAATAACACTGTTTTGTGTCAGCACTTTCATTCTAGTGTTCCTTTAAAATTTCTAGTTTTATAAAAGAAAAAATGACATACTAGCAAATCCTTTTTACATGCAACTTTTTTTTGGTTTTGGCTAAATCTTTTCGTTGAAACACAGCACCTGAGGTCATTCAATGCTCATATGCACAGCAATTACATAATGTCTTAGCTGGTGGTCTCGGTACGTCCCTCTCTGGGCTCTGGTAGCCGAAGAGAGGTTGTCCATTACAACTTGGAGATGACTCTGGAAAGTCAGTATGCTGGATAATACAGACATCAAGTTGCTAAATGTACCTTACCTCTGAGACACAAAGACTTAACAGCACTTCTCCACTTTGTTTGGCAGTATTACATTAGAGTGGTTTCTTCCGTAATACATAATAAATTAATTTTATTCCCTATTGTAGCATATCCTTCATTTCCACCATGCAGATACTGGTGCATACACATTTTTCCAGGGCAAGGCTTTTCCTATAAATAGACAACTTGGCTCCACACACAGAGATGAACGAACAAGGTTTGGAGTGCCTAATTTAAGGGACCATATGTCATAAGCTATAGTATCCTGTTAGGTGGGAATAAAAGAAAGAAAGATTGAGAGGAAAAATAGCTTCTTACCATTAGCTGACCTCTCAGACTGAAATTTTCAAAGATGTTTATTTAAGTGTGCTGAGAACTATTTACTTATCCTGTGCATCATGTGAAGTTATGCATATTTCTGATGTATTCTTGATGGGGGTGCTGCCTCAGAAAAAGAACTTCTGAGCATTACCACAAGACAAAAATAACAAAGTGATCCTGATTTTTTTTTTCCTGGAACTGCCTTCAAAGTGTGGCCATCTTCACATTTTTCTGCTTTGACTTTCCAGCTTGTGAAAACTGGAATACAGTTGTTTACTGTTTATTTAGTATCCTGTGATTGTAGGATATTGCAAATTTTCCTTTGCTAATGTAAAATACACTGGTGGATGAATGTCCTTTTTTTTTAGCAAATTATATTAATTACTATTGTTGTTTAACCAGCCCATCTCAGCTGCACAGTTCAAAGAAATGTGCTCTTTCAGACTCTTAGGGTGGTTATATAATCAGCATTCCTCACAAATATTTGAATAATTAGAGCTAGCAATCATATTTTCCTGGCAAGTTGTCCATTTTTGGGTGCAAAGTCAGAGAACTATAAAATGTAAAAATCAGCACTTCCATTTACTTCCTCTTGCTCATCCCATACATTTCCACTGTGTTTTTTCCTTCTCTGCTTTGTCTTGCTCTAAATATCTCTTGAAAAGTAACATTGCCAGATCATTTCATTCAGGTTAAGGGGATAGGTAAGACCATGACCAGCTGACGGGCATACCTGTTGCACTATTTTTAGGATGTGCCATTCCATACTTCCAGTAGACTTCCAATTTCCATTTCCCTTATGATCCAAATTGACAGTCAAAGGTTTGTGTTTATATGAAAAACAGAAAAGGAAGACATTTGTTAGCTAACACACCTCACAATTTAATTGTTTTCTTTTTGCACTCCTTGTGACCAAAAGTAGCAGAATAAAAGATTTACTCTGTCAAATGAGAGGGATAAATGTTTGGAGAGAAAAACTATTTGGACTGAAGAGGAATTCTGTGTGCATATTTTAACCAGTGATTATTTGGCTGCCTTATGAATCTGTAGTACTGAATATTGCCTGCATTCAGATACTCAAAAAGCAGAAATTAATAAAATGTAACAAATAAAAGCCACTCACAGGGAGAAAAATATCGTTACAATCACTTACTCACATTTGCGAATACTACAGACAGTTCTCACCTTTTGTTTCTTCTTAATTTAAGAAGAAACACAGAGTCAAAGGTGATGTCCATAGTTAAGAGCACAACAGCTCTGGGATTAGGGAATAAGGCTGATTTTAATCAACAGCAAAAGTTATGCAATACTGAGTGCTATGGTGTGGCCCACTGCCCTAGAGAAAACATTCCATTGCCCTAATCCTAAAAACCCTTTGGTGCTTTATGCCTGTGGGAGGTGTCCATGAGGACTAAACCCATGTCCGTGGGAACCCATCTCTAAGGGGAAGAAGAAAATTTGAAACATTGCCTTTGATTGCAAATTAGACAGACATCTCAGTCTTGCTGTATTTCAGTGTAATACATCACCCTATTACCTGTCAATTTCTGGTCATTTCGGTGTTTGGCAGACCACCAAAAGGCAGATCCACTCTGTATTCCAAAACAGAGCTGAAGGCCAGAAGTCTGACGCTTCCCAGGCCATGATTCCTGTGCATTTGGGCCACACCGTCCTTGGGTTTTGCAAAAGGGAAGCTAAATATTTTGGTATTTGTGTTTTAAAATGTCAGGAAAGAGACTTTTTTGTTTAATATTTTCTCTTTTACATAGACTAGTGGAGATGTAATTTAAGGAACCCTATTAGCACATGTCATTGGAGTCTAGCAAACAAGGGTCTGGAGTTGCACTGCTGAATATGCTTCAGCTTGCTCAATGCAAAAGAAAGACTGAAAAGTCAGGCTTTGGCTGTGTGTTCCCTTTGAAGAAAGACTTGTGGTTGTTGGCAGAGGAAGGAAGGACCTAGGACAAAATAAGGAAAGAAGAAGTTGGTTTTTTCTTTCCATCAGTCAGCTCCTTAATTTTTGGTGCCAATATTATAAGTCTAATTTACAATGTAAATATAAATCTGTTTATATATTATTTAAAATTAAATTACAGAAAATTACATTGGTTTTGTGTTGAAATCTTTGAGTATTGAGAGAAGGGAAAATGAAGCAAATAAACATATGAAGCAAAGGTTATTTTTTCTTGTCAACAAGAAAATAGCCCCAGTCAAAAAGAAAAAAGTCTCCGTTCACATTTAATATATTTTAAACTCAGTACATATTTCATTCCTTGTAATGTCATTTCTTATTACAGAGATATAGTCAGAGATCTAAAATACTTAGGTCTACAACTGAGGTGTTCCAATCTCTAAATAATTAAATATACCAAAAACTGTATCCTTGAAAATGAAAAGTGAAGGAGTAGTCCTTCATCAATAATTTATTTTGGATATAACTTCGACTGTAAGATATCAGATAATACAAAAGATACAGATAATACAAAAGAAAAGTATTATCTGTAGAAATTGGTTAATTGTCGCAATTATTTAATATAACATCTCTTAAGACTCTTCATGATAGTAAAAGGATTGGTGTTATGAGCCAAGTCGTTTGGATCTTTTCTGCAGCAACTCCTAACGTCCCAATAATTATGAGCAAATTTTGAATGTATCAAAATAATTTTCTAATGCCCAGCTGAAAGATATGCATACTTGTTTAATAAATAATAGAGAAATTAGATAGGGATATCCCATTACAAAATGTAACTAAAAATTATAACCTGTTTCAAACTTTCTCATAGGAAATAAGGTAAAAAAATGTTTGCAAACATTAAAAAAAATTGCACTACTTTTATGTTCTCACGTTATAGGTACAATTCTCACCTCAAAGAAAATCAAGAATTCAGACTTTTGTATAAACAGTCTCTAAAGCAATGGAGGCCTCTATGAGATTTCCAAGAATTACTTTTAAACTTAAAATGGAAAGAATCCACTTCTGCAAAATCTGTCCTTCCTGCAGTAAAACTGCTAAAACAGAACCTTTACAAAAGGGACACAGTGCAGGAAGAGAGCTTAAGAAATCTGTAGCAAATTCAGGTAGAGGTAGAAGATCAACAGTAAGGATTCTATTTGACTCCATTTCCATTGATGTAATGTCTTTCATTTATTGGAAGAATAATACCTTCTATGCATTATGTAGAAATTCAACCTTCCTTGTTTTTACTACATGTGGTACTGATTCTAAAACAAATCTTTTTTCTGCCACTAAGAAATACAGGTGGAGTAGTGGGCCCATGCCTAGAAATATAATATGAAAAATCTGCGAAAATAGAGAGTGAAATCAGAAAATTAAGTAACGTTTCAAAGTAAATAAAAATTAAGCAGCCAGACTTTGTCTTTAACATTTTGGAGTTTTGTTAGGTTATATCCCAACAAAATCACGTGATCAACCAGATTTTGGAGCAAGCTGTAATTTTAATATTTAGGCTAAAAAAAATATGTGACTGTCAATGTAGTTCAAAACCTCACTTAAAATAGTGTCACCATAAGCACTAAGGTGGCCCATTCTCATAACCATAGTCTAAGTAGGAAAGAAATCATGTAAGTCACTGGAATCTTCATTTCAGTTGCAAAATACCTTCAGCTACAACTTCTTTGAAAGGGCACTGAGCATACTGAGCCCTGCACAGAAATTAGCCCTTAACCAGGACTAAAGAAACAGTGCTGCGAACATCCAAACAGGCTTTTCTGCAGTTTAACCCAATTTCCTAATGACAGTCAGCTTTATTCTAAAACTCTGGAAATGACTGTGATCATCAACAAATGAGACACTGGGATTTTACTTGGTCTGAGTTTCTACAGGGTGAAAAACCTTGCAGGATCTTCCAATGAAAGATTAAAGTCAGTGGATATTCAGTACAATGTTTTTCTTTCTCCTCAATATGATAACTGTGTTTACTTGGTTGGAAAAGCTGTGACACTGCTTTGGTAAATGGTGCTAAGTATGATTCTGAAGCAAGAACAAGCACTTACGCTTCCAGGGTGTTTCCTTCTTGATCCAAACAGAGGACAGTAATCTCACAAAGCAGAAAGGGAGTAAATCAGTATTTGATTTACGGTCTCTCTGGAAAAAAGTCATCTTACTGTGGGATCTAAGACTTAACCACAAAGTATTTAATTTTTGGTGGGAAAGAAACAGCCTTCCACTTCCCCAATACATAAAGAACCTAGTTGAACTATCCAGTTCCTTGACATATTCAAGGGTGTCAAATCTGTAATGAAAATATTAAATGTTTTCTCTGATCCTTTTTGGGTGAGTATCTCATGTGAAAACAGTGTCTGGCATGCCTTGAAAACTGTACAGCTCAAGAGCCAAAGAAAATAGGAAAGGCAGCAATATCCGAGGAACTTCCTACTCCTTTTCACATGGTGGGACTTAGAATCCCATAGGATCAGGTAGTCTCTGAGGAAAGCACTGTGTGGTGGAGAAAACAGGCTTATGTTTTTGACATTTTCTTAAAAAAAAAGTTACAATTTTTTATTGTTACTTAGGGCCCATTAAACTTGAAATAATTCAGTTTTAGACAACAGTGTTTCCAGCTGATGTGTATCCATCAGGAAAAATGTCCTACCTCTACGTTTTCCTTGGTTGGCATTGTTAAATGGAAAACTTTTGCCTAGATGCAGTCTGAGGACTGAGTATCTGACAGGGAAAGATTGTGGAGCCAACATCCAAGTTTAATGGCTCTACCATATTTGAAATTTGAATAAATATGTAAAACATACTCCCCTACTTGGAAGAAGAAGCCTTTATCAGGAATCAGAACTTGTAATCCTTGTTGTATGTCTTTTTCTTTCCATCCCAAACCCAGATTTGCATTTTACTCTAAATCTCTCCAGTGTCTGGAAGTGTCTGAATGCTCTCCTCTCTTTTTCCTGAGAATATATTTGTTGAAGGGTGATTTAAACCCTTCCTTTTTAGTTACATGAAGGTTTCATAAGAAACCTTCCACTGCCATGCACATACCTGTTAGGGAAGGTGAAAACAGAGCAAATGCTCATGATGTGCAAGTCATTGACAGCACTTTTTTTTTTTTACCCTTTTAATAGGAGGAAAATCTAAGACATGAGTCACAGGACATTGTATTTTAGTTTTTCAAAATATTTGTCATTTAATGAATATATATTTAGGTCCAGTCAGGAACAGAGTCCTGGTGAAGTTTCAGTGGAACTCTCTTGATAGCAGCTGAGAAAAAAGCCATGGGTGGGCTGGTAAATCCCTGTCTGGGATACTGACTGTAACTAGCAGGGTCTGTGCTTCTGCACACTGTTCTTACTCTAGAAGCAGTACAGTAGCTGCATATCAGGGACATTTCCTGAAATGAATGTCCATCCAGAGACAGTTAAACACCTCCATCAATAGGGTTTTGAAATACCTTGAAAAATAACTATTAGTCTATCTTTGCTTTATGTCTGTAAGGTATGGATGTGCTCGCTGTTGTGATGTTACCTCTGGATTCTCTTATCGCTGACAGTAACCGAGGCATTAAACCCCAGGGCTGTGTGTTCTGCAGGGGGCAGTCTGAGCAAAGCTTTTATTTTGTTTTCTAGTACAAAAATCTGGGAAAAACTGTTTTGCCAAACCAACATGTAGAACATTAATGATCAATGTCCAAAATGTTTTCAGTGCTGGTTAGCTAGAATTATTTTAAAATTTGTCTAGCGGAGTATCAGAATGAGTCATGTAGAAATGAGTATTTATGTTCCCTCTGACCTCAAACATTCGTGGCCTCGTACAAGGTCACATAAGGAGACTGTGGAAAGCTTCCACTTAACTTACTTTTAGATAATTTCTCTCCTTAGTTCAGCAAGCTGTGTATGTGATATACACCACATGGGTTTTGGTGCATTCAGAAGCACTTTAAATTGTCATAAAATTCAGTTTATAGCTATTTAATTGTGAATGATGATAACTGAAAATATAGAAGGAATGTTGGTGCAGGGAGACAAACTGCAAGGGACAGCATTTTGCTGTTGCTGCAGGGGTTATTTTTAAATCTGGCAATGATTCTGTCACCATTATAAACACTGTTTTACCCAAAAAGATATTCTGAAAACAGCATAAAATTCCCAATCCAAAGACTAAGAGTTTCAGAAAAATAAAATGCAAAGGCAGCTGTCTAGGTTCTTGAAAATTTTCTTGGATCTCCTAAAATTATTTTTCCAGAGCTACTGTCTTCTGCATTTTCCAGACATATTTAGAGTTGTAAAAATATTTCTGAGTGTGGTGGTTTAACCCCAGACGGCAGCTAAGCACCACACAGCCACTCATCCTAGCTCTAGGAGGAAAATTAACTCTATCCCAGCCAAATCCAGCACACAGATACAAAAGCACATATTAAAGAGCATGATTCAGAAGGACTGATGAGTCAACCACATATGCAGCAACATAATGAAGCAAATGACAGGAGAAACTGAAATGGCAGTACAAAGACTTCCTTAAAGCCTGATTAGGAGAACCTCACTTTACACTCAGTATTGTGTTTCATACTGGGAGTTACTTTGCCACTTGAAAATATGGACCAGCAGGGAGAACCTAGAATGATGAAATTCCAGTACCTAAGAACCACAGATATCTCTGGAATTCTATGCAGTTCTTAGCAGCAAAATAAAAATGTTCAGAACTCACAACTTTCTAGCACTACATTTTCAAATGTCATACTGAAAAAAACTGTCCTGCTACAGAACAAATCTTTAAATACATGACTGTCTAGAGTGAGAATAATACAAATACCACTGGAAAGAACATTCTTAGATAAATGAAATGTTATGAAAAATATAATAAAAATTATATTGGTTGGAAAAAATTAGAGGGGGGATTGAAAAGGATGGAAAGCATTAATTCACCTGTGTTAGCTTGGAGGACAAACATGAAGTTCTTTGTTTATTAGATTCCATTATGAATTTTCAGTTGCTCTGTTAACCTGGGGCCAAGGCAATGAACAAGTTTTTTTCCTTTTAACTTCTGAATCAATTTTTAAAGGCCAGTAGAACTGAGTTAAGTAGGGGCTACTGCTAAAAGGGCTGCACCCATTTATACCAGCACAGAATTTGGCCCACTTCTGGAATAAACAATTAGGTGATAACTTCATTAGCCAGGAAAAAAAAAAAAAGATGAAAATGCTGTTGAAACAACCTCAGGATACATATTTTATTTACTTAGGGGTGGGAGTTTTTGTTTGGGGGTTTCTGGTTGTTTGGTTTTTTGTTCTGTTTGTTTGTTGTTGTTTGTTTGTTGTTGGTTATTGTTGTTGTTTATTTGATTTAAAAGATGAAAAAATAGGAATTTGATTGGGACACTCATTAGCACAAGTGAGTTTGGGTGGTCTTCACTCAGCAGCCACAAGAGGTAACTCCACTCAGGAGCCAGTTGGGACTGAGGGCAATTTTCTGACTGCTCTTCTGAGAGTGACAGCCACAGATCTGATGTAATTGTGTCTCTGTTCATGTCTTCCCCTCCCTACTGATGCAGACATAACATCAGCAGCAGCTCAGGGTTCTGCAGGGCCATGCATGGACATGAAGCCTTCCCTCCTCCTTCCTAAAACATAGCCTGGGATCTTTCATTCCCTGAACCACTGTTCTTTGCTTCCTCCAAGAATAAATGCAGTCAGTGGAAGCACCTTACATACTGGATTCAAGATTTGGGCCACCAGCTAGCCCTGCCAAAGTTTGTCATGTTGAATAGAAACCTGATTTATTGATAAGAGTCCCATTAAAAATGTGAAAAGGATCCCAGCGTGGAAGGGAAGCGATAAAGGAAGAACTGAATCCTCTCCCTACACAAGACCGAAATGGAGCTTCCACTTGGTTAGCTACAAAAGAGGGAATTCCAAACTACTTGTTTCAGGCAAAGCATTTTTATGCCTGAAAATACAAACATTTAAAACTATGTCAGATACCTCATAGCTATTAAAAATATTTCTGTTTTCTTCCACATTCATAAGGCCTATGGCTATCCACTATTCAGTTGTATTGTGACTCTCATTTATATTCCTGTTACAACCTGTATCCTTGTTATGCCTAACTGTTAATCTCTATCAGCATAAGAATTGCAAAGTTTTGTGTAATTAATTTGTTCGAGTGAGATAGTTCTCCCAGCTCATAAAAAACCATTACTTATAATGGCCACATTAATTACTTACAAGAGTAAGACCAACTTGAGGCTCTGTTAGGCATTCACTTTTCTAAGAAGAATGTTGTCAAACGCTGAACTCCCAGGATCCTTGGTTTTCACTGTGATTTCCTACTGCCTTCAGCCTCAACTAATCTTATATGCCTTCACAGATCCAGAACATAAAATGACAGTGCTCCTATAGGATGCTCCTCTGTACCACAGTTCCCTGAGACTGCCAGGTAGGTATTACAGTTTCCCTTTTTAGAATTCCTTTCAGAGAACTCCTACAGAGTTGTAGACGTGAGATTTTTATAAAGGCTTACTGAATTTAGGAAAATATACTAATCTTCTAAAATTGGGTCATTTTACTGAAATATGCTTGTTATAGAGTTATCAGATCCATCTTCCAGGAAAATTGTCAGATCTCAATAACAGCACTTAGTCACTCTTTCACAGCATGACTCCCACCCTTAATCATCATCAGTAAAGCTGGGGCTTGCCTGTTTGATCCTGCTAGCGAAGTTATTAAACCATGCTACTTCAGCTGAGCAATATCTTAATGGGGAAATACCACAAAATGGAAAACTCAACTAAATGTTTTCCAAACTAAAGGTTTTAATGTACTGAAAGAAAGCTTCTAAATCAGAAAAAATGGGCCAAAATTCAAACTAGAAAGTACAGTCATTCTTATTTATTCCTGTGTATCATCAACATGGAAGAAACAAAAAATGGCATAAAAGACTGAAGACCTGAAAACAGAAAGGGTAAACATCAATACTGTCAGATGCTAAGGAATGTGACTTTGCCAATTAATGCTCTTATCGTCCATAGCCCAACTGGGAGCTTGCACGAACAGTTAATGGCTGAGAATGGATAGCAGGGAAAGGCAAGTTGAGATCTGTCACCCTGGATCTCTTGCTGTCAGACCGTGATGGGCCAGGCAGCTCGGCCACTTGGCTCCCCATGCAAAGCCAGCTGCATCTGCAAGGGTGCAGGAGCATGCTGGCACCTCGGGGCAAGATTCTGCCCAGCTGATGAAAACATGGATGGGTGGCTCAAGCTTTCCGTAAGACGTTTTCATATTGTTATTTTTCATGAGGCAGTACCCCGTGCATGTCTTCACACAGCCCTGCCCTTTTTTCCTCCTTGGAGCACAGCATTTCAGGCTCTCGACCCTGCAACACTCTCTAATGTTTCCTCTACCTATCCCTCATCCTAAGCAGATCCAGGACTCCAGCATGGTTCTCACAGAAGCAGATGGCCTACCAAAGGGCTAGTGTGAAATACTAATGGTTTTGTTTCTGGAACAAACAAGAAAGAAAGAAAGTAAAAAAAAAAAAAAATAGCCAACCCCAAAACCCAAAGACAAATGACTCTGACTGAACACTACCATTGAACAGAAGCAGCATGTCATCCAAGTATATTAGAGTAGGAAAGAAGCATGGCTGAAGCATGTGCAAAGCAGTTTGTAAAGGCACTTTAAAACAACGAAATAATTTGCAGTCTGAATACTGCATGAATGTCATCATGATGCAGCAAACATAGAAATAAACCCACTGCATCAAAACAAAACAAGAACCAAATAATCATACTATGTAGTTAACCCCTAATTTTAATCTAGTGCTATTTGTGGTAGAAGGCACAGGTATTCTCTGAAAGAGAGACCAGTATACAGAATTTTTCTCCTCCTTTCCTCTGTGGAGGTGAGTGCTCTGAACAGTAAACCCTGGAGTCATGTTCCTTCTTGCTTGCTCCCATTTGTCTTAGTTTCCTTTCTGCAAACCCCATTTAGTACTTAGAGAAATAAAAAAGTCAGAAGAACCCGCACTGAGGACAGGACTTCACAGCTTGAAAAGATGAAAAGACCTTTCTTACAGCTTTAACTGAAACCATAATTGTAAATTTATCTTCCAAAATGTTAAAGGGAAAATGTGGTGATTTTTTTTTCTTGCACAGGTTTTCCTACGTCTGAAGACATTTTTTCCTCTCACTATATGTTCAAAACCAGAAAGACAAGGGAAAAAAAGCCCAAGTACTATTTTTTTACTAGCATTTGCATTCCATTGACAATATTTACATTGGGCATGTTTAGACATGTCCTTGTTTTTAAAGTTTCCCCAGTTTTCAGAGCAACCACATTCAGATGTTGCATTAGTTCAAGACTAGGTGAAAAAGGTAACTAAAATCTGAAAAGACCTTTTTCCTCACTTGATTAGACGCTTCTAATTGGGGTAGCTGACCTAATTGATACAAAAGTGTTTAACTCTTTCACCTAGTTTCCTACATGCTGCTAAAGAAATCTGTTGGGGCAGTAGGTGAAAATGATTCAGTTTTGAATGCATGACTGTAACTTTAATAATACAGTAACATTTAGAAATAAATTATTAATTTTTAAGAATAGTTATTGTAAATTTAATGCTTAATACTTTATAGTTTTAATATATTTAATAAAAATAGTTCAAATAATTACAAAGAATCTAATGGATTAATATTTGCTTCCATATATGCTTCTGGAATTGAATATTACAACAGAGTTAATATTAAATTGGTTTTTATATATTATTCAGGACAAGTCTTTGTCTCTATCCCTTATGACTAGATAGCAAGAAGGCTGTGTCTGGATGCTGTTTCCTCTTACAGGATTACAGCATAAACAAGGATCTGGTCACGGTGATTAAAGGGATTGTAAAAGTTACAAGAAACATTGCAATCAGGCATGAAATTAATTGGTAGATCAGCTACACGCTGACTTCATGGGAGAGCAGAAGTCAACTTCCAGCGGCAAAACAAAAATCCACTGCCTCTGGGAACTAAATCCTGACGATTCCAATACCAGTTGTTTCTGGAGCAAAAGCAATTGCTGCCAAGAGGGGCCAAAGAAGACCGAGACCCGTGAGCTTGGCCTCCTGTTCGTATCAACATGCTGAGACAGGGGATGCCATGCACAGGGCAGGGCGAGGGGAAAGAAATATTATTCCTCCCATTTCACAGACAGAGAATGCAGAGCCAGTGGGAGAAACTGTCCACTTCTGCTCCTAGTGAGTGCAGCAAAAGCAGCTGCTTTTAGTAACCAAACTAAATGCAGAATGGCACTGTGCCACAGACATCTCCTAAACGACTTTCTTAGGCAGGGACAGAAAAGAAATCCAGTCAGATGGTCTCCAAAGCCACTGCCTTAACCACAGCTCCCTTTCCATTGCCCAGCTCTGCCTCCTCCTCCTGCGTCTCCCTCCATGGCCGTGCTGTCAGAGGTGATTCATGCAAGAGCAAGGGAAAATGTACTTTGTTAAAAGACCATGCTGTGCAGCTCCCTGTTTTCCTTACTTTTGGATCACTGGAGTGTTCAAAATTCTGTTTTTATCAGATTCAATCATCCTCTCTTAAACCCAGCAGAATTCCTCTAAACTACAGAATGACATTTCCTATCAGTTTCTTTACGTTTCACTGAAATAATATAGATGTTGTATTCAACCTGCAATAGGAGATTATTGAGGAAAATCTCCAGAAGCCAATTAGAACAAATACCACGCCTGGCAATTTCTTTTGGATATAAAGAGGGACTGGTTCTGCCATCTTGCTTTAGTGGGGTTAAATGTACATCAGCATACATACAGGAGATACTCATGGCTGTAACAATAACAGATCTGAGTGATAAGCACTGCAATTCAACAATACAGCACCACTGTAATTTTTTGAACTCTGGATGAAAAATATCAAAGAGCCCATTTGCACTCTATTATGAAGTAATGAACACATAAAATTTGTTTCACATCTCACAGCTAGAATAGTGCCTGTCAGAAGATGCACTTTGATTTTTGTTAAGTGCAAAATCCACATTTTTCCTTGTGTGCCTTTTAGGCATACCAAGCCATAGCACAGAGTCCACTGGGAGCTATGTTGTTCTAAGGGAATCATGCAAAAAGAAAATATTTGTGTCTTGGAGGGTTTGGGGCTAGGAATGGGGTTTGGATTTCCTTCTCATCATTCCAGATCTGATCACTTCAAGTAAAGACCAGAGCTATACCCTTGTCTTTTCCTTGCCCTCTCTTGATAGGGTGTATTTGCTTGAAACAGGGATGGAAATGCAAATGTTTCTAATTTTTCTGCTGCTTACATAGACCTTGAAGTGGCTAATAGCTGGAATTTGATGTTCTTTTTTATCTGACTAAATGACAGTAAAGGGAAATCAATAGCTCTGGGGCCAGACTAGACACTTGCTCTGATTATTTGCTCTGTTCAGAAGATCCCTGTAGGCTGGCCAGGTCCACAGTCACTGCAATATAAAATGTACCAGCCTATTTCATGAGCCTTAACTCCTCTTAGCACCAGTGCTACAGCATCCTCTTGGAGACTTTTGGCGACCAGAGAATGTGAGTAGCTGATCCGGACAGGGAAAGTGAAACAGCTTTCCTTGCACCTTCCCTCCTTCTCCTCAGTACTTGAAGCACCGAAAGTCCCTTGTATTCAGACTAAGCTTTATGTTTTATGTTAATTACATTTTAAACAGGTAGAAAAATGCAATATTTCAATTCCACATTTAAAAAGAAGAATTTGATTGTCATGAACTGACAATCAGCAACTAAATACTTCAGTTCCTAGGGGAAACTTAACGTGAATACATTGTGCATGACCAGCATTTCTGTTTCTCTGCACTTTAATGTGTTGGTGGTAAAACCTCTACAAGAGAGGATACAGGTGCTATAGATGATTGCCTGTATAGACAGGAATAGGCAGGAGCCTGCACATTATATTTATTGGTTTGGCTGTTTATCCTTTAGGCTAAGGTTGTATGCATTAACCTAGCCACTTCCTAGGTTTATTTTAAAAGGAAAAATAAAACACACGCCTAGTAATGCTAAAATTTAAGTGATTCCAGGTGTGTTGTTCAGTGATCGGTCAGCTAGGCCCTTGTTAAATCTTTTCTAAGAGGTTTAATTTACTGTTTCTTTGAGGCATTGGTGCCTGAGCTCTCTGTAGGAGGAATGCAGCTCTGAACGGATGAGACATGCACAACTGGCAGCTGAGAAAGTGACTTCACATGACACTGGTACAACACATGTTCAGCCTGCTGCATCTGTTTTGACATGCTGTTATCAGGAGCAGCTCTGGCTCTGTGAGGGAAGGCAAACCAGGGGGCTGGAGTGGGGACTGGAGCCAACAAAGGCAACAGCAAGGGAGACAGGCCTAGGTCCTGTTGAGGAAGAGCACTGCAATACCTAGGAGGAGAGGGGCATGCACATGAAGAGAGCAAAAAAGGATATGTTGGGAAGACCTATAAGGAACATCCAGAAAGTCAGGGCAAGACACACCTCTTTCCCTGAGCCTCCTTGGTAGTGCTCAGCTGTGTCACAATGTTGGCTCAGCAACAGTGACGACTTGGTAGAGGACTGGGATGTAAAAGTGTAGCAAGAAACTAGAGGAGCCTGTTCATACTAGGGGAGTGAAATCAGTAGAGACCTGGTCTTGATTTGGGCTCTTGAGTTATTTGCAGTAGAATGGCAGGTGCTTTGTAGATGAACACATGGGAAAAAAATATAGGAATTAAGGGAAAAAAATGGGATCAACATATTTGAAAGAAGTGGGAATTGCAGTACCTATTGATAGATCTTTTAGTGGATATTTCATTAATTTGTTTTATGCATGCTTGGACTAGATATTTAGAGGTTATTTAATACCACTAAATTATACTGTATACAATTAACCTCATATTGTTTACGTGGGGGAGTAGGTTGGCAAATGGTCATAGTTGCAGTCTTCTGCCCATGTTGTTTGCTCAGAGACAGCTTCTAAATGGTTGTGTTAAGCATCAATCGTATAACCATCATCATATAAGAAAAACTGCACCTGAATGCTGGAGAAAGAGAGAGAGTGGGACATGGAAAAGATCACAGGAAAGAGCAAGCATTTTAGAGAGGGCAAAATCGTGGGGTCCACAAGAGCATGAATGATAGTGACATTTTATTTTCTTTGTATAAATGACTTTTAGGCTGAGGCACTTGTAGCAAGTTCCCCAGAGCTGTATTAATTTTCCAATTCTGCCACCAGCTTCTCAATGTACTTTTGCAAACCACTTACTCTTCGAGAATATATAAAATATATGTTACTGGTTTCTAGAAATAAAAATAGGGTCACTAGAGTCCTCTCGTCCCAAATCCAAACTCTGTGACCTTCCAGGAAAGTCTGTTGCTGAGCACGGCCTAAAATCCACCCCATCTTCTCTTCTGGTGCCTGGGGCCATGTCTTTCCACACAACTCATGGCAACACAGGGACAGTGCTTATACACACTGGTTTGCTACTTTCACTGTGGACAGAGCCTCCTCACAGATATGCTCTAAAACAAAATGGTTGAAAACAAGTTGCATTTCCTTAGGTGTGGCTAAGCCATATAGCATAAACAGACCTCATTTTTGTCTGCTTTTCATTTATCCCTAAGAAAAATACTGCCAGGTTTTATTTAGCATTCTGAACCAGTCACGAGAAAAGGCACTGGACAGGGCTTGTGGTTTCATCAAGCAATCTGCTGATCATACCATCTTGGATAATTCATTAATTCTCTGTGTAGTGAATTCTTTAGATTTGCTTCTCTTTTAGAGGTCAGTAGAACTCCTTTTCTCTGTTCCCCAAGAGAAAAAAACCTTACCTAGCATGACATCCAGACTCAGCCAGGACAAAGTGTGCCTGGCAGGTCTTTTTTTCCCACCTCCCAGGCCAGAGCTCCTGCACAGCCAGTTCTTCAGACAAAGAAGATCAAAAGTTTAGCACAAGCTCGTTCCCTTTTTAACTTCTCTCCAGCACACCCAGACAACAATATAGAAAACAGAAACATGGTCTGTCCCCAGACAGTGCATCAGGACTGTTGCCCATGGGTGAGGGAGCTGCAGGAGAAGCACAATGACACCAAGTCACCCTTCAAGGGTGAGGTGGCCCAAAGGGCACCCATGGCAGCACTTACAAGCCAAATTTATTCGGGAATCCTTAATGCCATTATTTAAATGTAGAGCTAACGCCAAAAAAAGGCCTGGGGTTACATCCCATAAACTGAGGCTCCTCAGGCTCTCAACTCTAACAGGAGATTCCTCACTGTTTATATCAGCATACTATTCCCAGCAGATGGGCCATCACTGCTACAGTTTAAGGGATTCATCTGTAAAACCAAAACAGCCTGTTAAGGGATTAGAGAACTTCAAGAACAGAGAAAAGAGCAGCTGTTTCCCTTTGTAGGTCAAGATGAGAAACATATTTTTACTTTCAGGAAGTGAGTTTAATTTCTAAATACCAAGGAACAGTATGAATCTTTTTCTGACCAAAAGCAGGCTAAATATCTTTCTGATGTGGTAGACATGCCAATTGTTACAGGTAGTCTCAGTAATCAGTATACGGCCATCTTGATTTTCTTCCCTGAAGCAAAAAGAACTTAATTATCTGTAGTTGAGATGGTATTTCTTGAAATGGAGATCGATAACTACTGGACAAACAGGCCAAAAAAGAATGAATCTAGGGGAATGGGTTGAAATAGTGAGATACATCATGAAATGTGATTAATGACACCAAGGGAAATATAAAATAACATGTTTCCCTGGAAATGGACTGTAAGTGCACAATGTCTGCACAATATTGTGCATCTGCAGTTCTCTGTCCTGCCACCTAATATCCAAATTGTCTGCCAGTATAAACACAGCTGCTAAATGTCTTCTATGACTGCAAAAATAATGAATCTCCACTTTTTTCCCAGCTATTGAAGTATATTTTTACAGAGACAAATACAATGTTTACCCTTGTTCAACAGAAGAAAATGCCAATGCCCAACATATATGTCTTATTAACACACATTGAGAGTCAAATATCATAGATCAAAGAAATGGAATGACTGTTTTTTAGTATCCTTAGATGAGCTGAAATTTAATGTTTTTGGCTTGAACAGTTTCTCATCTGGTTTCCGCATAGACGTTTGCCTACCCATCAGTATAAAATCACCATTTTAGTTGGTTTTGACCATCCCTACAACTTTACAGAATCTGGCAGGATTGCGAAGAAAGGATAAGAAATCTTCTTTATGTAAATTCCGCTTTCCACATTGTGGATTGGCCTGCAGACTCTGCTGGGGAAGAACTGCGCTCAGCTTCTCCCCAGCCTGGAGACATAGGTCTGCAGCAGCCGGGGGTGTGGGAGACTCCAAGTAACAATTTTCATGTTATAATACTAGCTTGGACTGTAAGAAGTAATTTAAGATAATTTACTAGGCTGCATTTACCGAAACAACTTCTTTTCAGAAAATGTAACTAAGGAAACCCCAAGAAAATGGAAGATGATAGTCAGAATTTTCAAACACTGTACTCTGCTTGGACTTTGCATGGATGGAGAGAGCATAAATTGGAAAAAAAGAATGAGAGAAAAAAGAGAGAAATAAGGCTCTATAAACCTAGGAAGGGTACCAATCCATTTATATGCTTCCTGGAATGCTTAGAACATTTAGTCTTACTGGCCACAAGAAACCACTTTTGTTGTGCAAAAGGTTTCACACACGAACTGAAGCCAGAAGTTTTTTCATGGCACTGCGGGAAGAAAAAATATTACTGTACAGTTTGGTGAACTACAGACAGAAGTTGGTCTGTAGGCCTGCCTGGTAAAAACTTTCTGAATTTATGAAAACACTGTCACTACCCCCAGCCTATTTCAAATCATAGGCTTGAAATTTTCCTCTTTTGTTACAAGAACTGAAAACTGGCACCTAATCATTATTAGGCAAGTAAGCAAAGTACTACTACTCCTCTTGATTAGCTAAAAACTATGAACACAATTTTTCTTGGCAGTCTGTCTCTCCCAACCTATACTCCACTTTTATCTTATTCATCTGATACAACTCATCAGCTGACATTCTGTAGGGCAAGGAATGTGCATTTCTGTAGGCATGTACATGAACTAGCTTCAGTCCACTTTTCCCCTGGCTGCAATAGAAATGCCAAGGACATTAACCAAAGCATAAACATGAGGGTTATGTTTTTTTATCCTCTGAGAAAGCAAGATAGAGAATAAATTTTAATAAAATTATAGAAAAAAAACCCCATAAACAATAATTACTGACAATTTAGGAAGATTCAGTTGGTCAAGCCATCATGATAAGGAGTAGGATACAACTTTAGTTCTTTATTGGAAGTTCCAGTTGTCTTTTTCTATTTAAATTATTTCTTCCAGATATTTAATTGCTGATGTGCCCAATCTATGACTCTACCAGGCAGAACACAGTTTTTGGATATCACTTTGCCAATGATCACCCACGATCTGGAGTTGTGCTTGATATAGTTCAAAGCTGTGATGTGGGTCAGACTGTTATGTTGGGAAGAGGGGAGGGTCTGAGACCTCTATAAATATAATCTTTTCAGCAGGTAAATATTTCTGCACCCTTGCACCTGGATCTTGAAGTTCTCCCTTTGACCATTAGAAGAAAACAAACTGAAGTGGAAACCCAGACTTTCTTGCTGCCAGACTGCAATGCACATTTGGATCTACAAACCCAGCTCTCCAACCTAGTTAGGTATGAATTTGAACTCCAAGTCTTTGTATTTCTGTTTAATAGCTTCACATTTTTAAGTAAAGGCTAGAGCTGAAACAAACAGTTGCTCCAGCTGAGAGGCTGTGTTTGCATGCTGTTCCCATCCTCTGGGCTGGGCCCGAGGAGCAAAGCTCAGCAAGCACACAGCACTGCTCTTCCCAAGCAGTATGGCTTTGGATGCTGCCTCATGGGGGTGGGATAAGGTCGCATTGCTAGGTACAGCTGTTGGTTGTGCTGCAGTAAAAGCATGCTAATGCCTTTAAAGTCCATGGATTTATTCTATCCCACAGTTATTCTGGTATAAATCACAACAGGAATTTGACTACAGCAGCAATATGGGAAGAGGTGGGCACAAAATACAATGAGAACAGACATGCTGAAGACAGTGTCTGATATTGTGCCCCAAAAGGAAGCAGGAGAGCACAGGGAATAAACGATGCTGAGCTGAGAGTCCTCCTTGGACATTCTGCCTGGAAAAGCAACAATTGAGAAGTGGTCAAGTACCAATAAAGAAATATAATTGTGCTCCCATGGATTTTACACGAGAGGCATCCATAACACATCATGAAAGAAGTGGGGAGGATTGTCAGCCTTATTTGAATTTCCCTTATTCACTCTGCTTTTTAAAAAATCACAAGTTTCCCATGTTTATGAATCTGCTAAAACACATGATATTTCACAAAAATAGACAAATATGACTGCAAACTCTCAAGGTAACAAAGAATGCTTGTATAAGGACTCAGGTCACCGGGAAGGCACCACTTACTATGAAAAGGCCTTGGATGATACAGAGGAAACCCTTGCCAAATGCACTGGAAAAAATTAAGTGGCCTGATCATTACAAGAGATCAGTGTGTACAATTCCCAGCCACTTCAATGTGAGTTGCTCATAGGTACTGTCCTGTGATGGTTGGACCTGAGGGATTCTAAAGAACTGTGAACAGAGAACCAAGCCCTAGATCTAACTCTATATCCCCTGTAAGGCTACAGGAGAAAAAACAAAACAAAATAAAACAGGAGAAGCAATTTTCAACAAAACTGTCCTCTTCCTGCCTTAACAACATCATTCATGTTGCCAACAAAACAGATCCAAGTGATCACCACAAACACACACCTATCAACAAGTCTGCCCTCACTGCTGGCTTCAAACATTTGCTGGGTTTTTACAGTGCTGAAATTATTCCTGCATCAAATCCTGGAATTACAGTGAGGCACCACCCTGTCTGTGGTTACAGACTGCACAGACAAAGCCTTGGAGAAAATGCTGGGTGCTTCCTCTGGTGAAGCAAGGGTGGAAGGGGGCTCCAGCTGCCCTGTGCTCTCCCACCCCTTGCCAGAGATTTGCCCTTCTGCCTGGGAGTGCCCTCCAAACTGCAGGGTTGCCAGCCTGGACAGCCAGTACATGCCAGGGATGTGCATGCAGTTCCTTCTGCTCCAGTCATCCTCATGGCAGCCTGTCATCTTTTCCATGTAGCCACACAACATTTGAAAGAACAAAACTGCGGGTAGGGTACCTTTCATAATAATAAATAGGAATAGCAGTGCTTTTGTGAATTTAGGTCAATACATCACCCTTAGAGCGCATTATAAATTCATCAGAATCACAGCCTGAAGAAAATTTTATTCCCTGGCACCAGCTGCTTTTAGCCATGCCACAGATCTTTAGCAGAATTTAAACTCCAGATTAAGTATTGATTGAGTTTAAATAAATTATAATATGTTATAACGAGAAAGCTGGGCTCTGCCTGGTATAGATGGTTTCCCTTTTCACGTCCTTTCTCATCTCAAATATTAACAAATTTATTCACTGCATTTTAACTGCACTGAACAACCAATTCAGAAACGTATAATACTGAAGTAAGTACTAATTTAAGCAGCACCTTCATGTACTTGACACAGGAATGAATAGAAATTGTAAACTAGGTACAGAATAAACATATCAATTTAAAGGATTATGTGAATAGGAATAAATTCCTAAAGAATTAGCTACAGGGGGAAGGTAAATGCAAAACTGCATCTTATATTAACATTTGATTACATTTCAGATGCTTTGTTACTTTTTTAAGGTTTGAAAATATCTCTGTAGTGTTGGCTACCAACAAGCTGCAACACAATGATACACTCTTGTGTCACGTTCAGTAGCGTCAGCTGCTTGTATACCCAGCACATTATTTCTGGATGACTAACAGATGAGCATATCATTTTAAACTATATTTAATAGGGAATGAAAACTTGCATGAGCAGGTATTCAAAATGTAACTGTGATACAGTTACAATAGCCAACTGAGAAACACAAGCCCAAATTTACAGAAAAGGAAACAACAACTATCTTCTGTACTGCTAAAAGAGGACAAGAGGACACATAAGGACATATAGTTTTGTGTTTGACCTATTTTGGTTGATTTAATTTTCAGATTTTGTAAGCCAAGCTCCAGTGAGTTCCTGAGGAAAAAATTCTAACTGGCATTTTACTGTGAGTCAAACCTCACACAAAAAGTGCTTTGTGAATCAAGATAACATTAGAAGCTGTCTAGCTGCACGTACCAAAGTACCCGTTTGGACAAAAATCAGAGCTGTAATGGACTTCTAATAGAAATAATACTTTGCACTTCTGAACTATGTTTCAATTTGAGATCTCTAAGTGTTTTTTGCAGTATGGGACAATTAAGCCTATCACTTGGAAACTTCAGTAGAAAACAATTGTCATAATTTCACTGATGAAGAAACTGAGGTACAGAGAGGTGGAATGGCCTTCATAAGATCTTACAGCAAACAGGATGCCAGTGCCTCATCAGAAATGCCAGGCAGCATTTTGGAACTCCAGCAAGGGCACTAACTCCCATTTCCAGACAGCCTATCTGCTATATGTTTGACTAATATTTCATCAGCTTTGTGAGCAATAGAATTCATCTTTTCTTTTAGAGGTTGCTCATTTCCTGGTGCTGTTCTTACCAAGCTGATGACAGGAACAGTAATTCTTTTAATGAAAGTGCAGACAGTTTGGGGTACGACAGCAACCCAGATAAGGTCCTCTTTGAGACAGAAAGAGAGAGTGAAATTGCATAATGCCCCACATTGCATATAGACATACAGTGATAAAATTGAGTCTAGTTAACATGGTTAGCAATCATCCATTTTAAGAGACAGCCCTAGAACTTTACTAGGAATATTGTCCTCAGAATATGCACATAGCAGGATCATGATAATTTCTCTCCTAAATCCTTCACTGTGAATAGGCATAGCAAGCTTTGAGTCTGACTGTACTTTTCTAGTTACCACTGAACAGCTGTGTTATTTATTGCTTTCTTTCCATTCTCTGCTAAGAATGATGTAATTGCTTTTTTTTCCCTGAAAAATATAATGGAGGATTTCTCCAAATGTCTCTACTTTTTTTTTAGTTAGACCTTATACTGCAGTTAGAATAACCCAGCCCTTCTTTGAGGCACTAATAAAAGCAAGAGGCAGTGGAATTAGATTTTGCAGTGCGGTACATTTTCACCTGCCTACACCTAGTTAGCTACCACTGAAATCTTCTTGGTGTTTAACTCTGGACATCTAAGCTTCTGTCTGGTCAAGCAGGGTTACCAGTGGCACTAGTCTATGTAAGTGCATTGCTGCAAGGGTATATCCAAAGGCCTTCAGGGATTAGCACAGAAATGCCACGAAGCTGAACACTTTGCCTAAGCCCCATCTGTGACCAAGGCTGTGTATCCACTCTCCGTATGTGGAAGCCCTGTGTGAAATTGAGGAGCGATGACAGAGATGTGAGGGATGGAGTTCAAGGATCTGGCAGTAATAGCACAGAATTACACAGTTATACCATAAGGACCATAAGAAGAGGGAGAATGTTGCAATATCAGTAGGCTTTCTTCAACATTAAGCCAGAACCACTGCTTTAGCATGGTTATCTGGGAATATGTGAGGGACTGCCTCATGGCCTGAATGTAACCAGTTATTTTGGGGGAATGAAAGTGGCTCAGATTTGGTAATCCACACTAAAAAAACCCCTATGCATCTTATGCTACTATATGGTAGATAAATTCTTTACAGACAGAGAACAAGGTTCAGGGATTAGCTGTATGTATTTCCCACACATCTGTCAGTTTGTACATGGAAACACTCAGGAAGAAACAGCAAAAGGTGTGGCTAATAGCAGTTGCAGTGCTAACCCACTGGGGTCATGGTTGGGTAGGGTAAAGATGACTAAGAATGTCACAGCTGTAGAGCATAAAAATATTTTCATGATTTCTAAAACTGGTGTCTTGCTACTTAAGAAAACTCTAATTTTTGAAAGAAAATTCAACAACGTAACATCTCACTTTGTTCCTTCTCATGTTCTATAGGGGTACAACTCCCTTCCAAATGTTTGAGCAGATAATTGATATAATGCATGAAGCCAGTCCATGCAGTGGTGACTGTATCATACAGATCTGATACATTACAAGTTCTCTTTTTCCATGCATTTGTGCTTCTGATCTGATAGCTTTATATTTGCATACTGTTGCTTTCTCTTTTCTTGAAAAACAATTGAATTTTAGATTCGTAAAAAAACAGAGGCTCTGCAAAGACCTATGCGATGATGGCTAGCTACATCTGAAAATTCTTTAGCCTGAAAGCCTGGCAAGAATCTGAAGGGAAGTGTTAAAGCAACCTGACAGAAATCCCCTGCAGTGCTTAAGAAAAAACCCCAGCTCTCCCTCCTCCCAGCTAAACCCTGAAAACAAGGTCAATGCACTAAAAGGCTCTGGAATTAATTTTTTTATAAATAAATATCCTGGGGAATTAGTGCAGAGAGTGCCACAGTCATGTCTCTAAAATAAAGGTAGCTATGAGTATGTAAGCATTTTCTTTACGTGCTAGGGATGGCACGTAAAGGTGAGATTGAATCAGTCAAGGTGAGATAAATGCATCTCTGACTACATGCTACAGAAGAAAGCAATATTTTTTTCTCAGGAAGAAAACTTTGATCATAAGCTTGAATCAGCAAGTTAAGTCCATGCCTAATGTTAAATCTGTGAACAATCCCATGTCTTTTGATTAGCTGGAGCCACAGACCCCTGAAAGGACACCTGTGGCCCTAACAAGTGAAGTGCAGGAGTAAATGCAGAAGTCTCCCAAACAGGAACTAATGCCAAGATACCAAAGCTTTGGTGGCTACTCTGCTGACCAGATTCAGCCACCGTGATAGTTACCTCTGACTGAGTCCTGCCTATCATGACAAGTACCTTTTTTACGCATGTGATCTGTTCAGATACTGAATTACGGCACAGTAATTAGTTTTTCTTTAAAAGGGATCAAAAGTTCTAACCTCCTATGACTGCAATCAATGGCAACCATTTCCCTCATCAACAGGGCATGAATTATACAAATATTCACTGTAAATCCAAGTAAAACAACTGAAGAAAGTGAACAAATTGCATTCTTTTGTCAAGGGCGCAATGATTCGGGAATTTACATGTTATTTTGTGACATCGATGGGACGCTTTGACCTAGCTTGGATCAGTTTTTTGAAAATTATTTCAAAATTAATTATTCTTCCTCCTTCCACTTTAATTTTATCCAGAAAGCTTCTCTTTCATTTGCTGAAAGGAGAATATGGAAGAAAGGGGATCATTAAGTCACAAATCCACTTATCTTCCCTGCATCTGTGACGTTGTTCCCTAAGCAGTAGTAATCTCCTACATTCAGGAAACCTGTGCAGGTTTCTCACAGGAAAAGCACAACATCTGAGCCAGTGTGAACGCAGCAGTCAAGAACTGGAAGAAATAAAAGAAATCAAAATGCAAGCTAAACAAAAGTCCAAACCAAAACCTTTTAATTTCTTCTTCATCAGGATATCAAGTAGCAGCCATTTAAATGAAGAAGATATTTGTGCCTTCTTCTTTTGGAGGAAATTTCCTAAGGTTTAAAATGCAGATAAAAGGCTTACAATTCTATATTAGCACAGCCTGATTTTCAGTTTTGCTTATCACTGCCTGCCATGCAGCTGGCTTGCTTGCTTTCTTTGAAAGTTTGAGGTTCTTTACACAGAAATTATGTTTTCAAAATACAGTTGAGAATCCTGATGTTATAATCATTTTCAGAGCCACTATGTACATTACTAATTGTGTACATGAGACTTTTGACTGACTCCACTGCACATGCTGAGATTACCAGCTACCAAAACATCATTATAAATTATAAGGTAAGGAGTATGAGGCCAGCTTTATGTTTCTGACCCGGTGAAGGTGTTGATAGCTTGTAGTGAGTGGAAATTCTTGTAAAAAACGAAGTTGGAAAATGTTCTTTTTCCTGAACTGTTAAAATGATAAATACTAAATAAACAGCTGCAAGTGAAATAGTTCCCTGCTGTCCAACAACTACTTTTCTAAACACCTAAGAAAGCAGTCATAAATACAGCCAAGTTGAGGTCTGATACCCAAAGTAAATAAGGTACACACAAAGTACTGGTCGCTTCATAGTTTTTCCATTGTATTCTTTTAAATTGCAAGCAGGAAGACCTCTAATAGTCCAGAGCTCCGAATTCAGAAAAGATTTTCCTGGCTATTTTAACTGGACATTACTGAAACCCTGAAAACTACTATAAATAGAACAAACTCAGCAAAGTACTTAGCCAAAAAGGAAATATATATATGCACAAGGAGATATATATATGCTCCATTTTTATATCTCTCAGAGCGGACGATAAACCCCCATCTTATGTTGTCTTTCCACAGTAGTCCAAACATGGAAGCTGAGTTATGAATTAATACAGATTTCAAATGCCGTGAAGAGTGGTTGAGGAAAAAAGAAACATAGATGTATTTGGCCAATTTAAAATGTACAAACTAGGACTGCAAGTTATTTAAATATATACAACCCCTCTCTTATCTTGAACATGATCATAACTGTCGCCAGTGAGTAGACAAGAAACTGCTTGGCACCCTGTTTCTGTTAACTCCTTCGAAGAGCAAACATAGTTCACATTACAACACTTGTGGGATTCTTTCCTTTATAGAATAATGTAAACAAACAGTTTCTTATTTAATCTGTTTAATTAAGTGTTATTTACTACCAGTTTCTGAAGCACTTCAGATAATAAAACCTAAATCATTGATACTAATGGAAATTTTAAGTGTAAGTTTTTTTAAAAAATACTGTTACCCATTAAATGTTTTAACTATGGCTTTAGGAATTTTAAGAAAGTTGTTCTTAATCATAATTGTTAATGTCTTGATCTCTGTGTCTTAAAAGGTAAGTAATTTTTTGACCTACATTAACCATTTGAGACTCTTTTAATGGAATATGCAATCAATACATTAATAACATCCCGTGCATTAGCACTGAATATACCAGAAGGTTAAAAGGGGCACAGGTTTTCCATGAAGCCTTTTAATTTTTCCTTTTCAGGAATTTTCTGAATCTGGGAGTGGGTAGATCCAGTCCTAGATCTACTACACCAGTCTGGAGAATGATGCCACTAAAGCATTTTTAACCCCTTAAATATCACATATTTTTTCAATTCCTATACTTTGCCCTCAATCCCATATCAGAAATCCATGCCATGTATGACAAGGGTCTCACTCTGCAGGAGAGAGGCTGCAGATAGGGCGTGAGAGTCTGGCAAGGCATCAGGAACATTTTGCAGAACTGGAAAGGCACTAAATTCTGTTTTAGGGCCTTTTTTAAATTTTTTTTTTTAATACTGTACAGCATTTCCATAAATGTTACCTCATCCTTCTCTGAGCAGTTTCATTTTTAAGTCTATTTTCTTTTTCTTTCGTGAAATAGCTTTACCAATTTTAAATTCAGATGGAACAGGAAGGGGAAAAAAAAAAAGCTTTATTTCTTGTTCCTACTGAGATTATTTTATCAATTTCTAATTTTAGTTCTTTTCACGTTTTGTTTGTTAGGCATAACTGGGTCAACACTTTCATTCTTTCAGGTTGAAAATCCTGTCTGAAGAAAAGAAGTTACTTGTCATGAAGCAAAGCAAATGACTGTGAATAATTTATAAGAAAGTAAAAATATTCTGCTTTTGAGATTTTAACAGGAGAACAACCCCGAGTTATAAATTATTATAATTACACTGGAATATGCTCTCCATCCTCTTATTTTTTTTCTCTGCTCACTGCCATAATACTTCTTGCTCGAATGGGTAACAGTCTCTTGAGCAGCACAGACATGGTCCCCCCAGGTTTGGGGACAGTGCCCTTCCGACCATGAATTTATAAGTGCCCACAACCCTGCTCCACACTTCTCAAGATATTTACTAGAACTCTTGCAGGTTTCTCTCCTTAATAGAGGATAAAATGCAAGTAATGTATCAAAGTCCAGTGGGATGTGAGGTGAGGACTGTCACACAGCTGGGAGCTCCAGAAGCAAAACTGGTGCTCGCAGGAGATTCTGGGATCGTTATTAAGACACTTCACAGATCCACACTGCTACTGCTCAGGTGCAAAGCAACACTGATAGATAGATAAGTAGTCAAATTCTTGGGGTTTAGTTCTAGCTCCTAAAGCTACAGTGTTCAGAGATATTTGTTGTCACAATGTAATTGTTATATTACAATGTATTTCTCTGTATAAAGATGGTTAAGTGAAGAAATACAGTATATTTAATGGAAAAGTAGATATTACAGCAACGTGGTTTGCTGAGAAACCAGACTCACTGATGCACTTATTAAAATGTCTGAAATGAACGTGTCAATTCTCTGTGGCTCCAAGGGAAGAAGATGAATTACTTAATATCAAAGTCTGTCACTTCTTTAAATGTTTTTATACACTTTCTGTAATACAAAATCTCTAGCATACTAATACTGGCATAATTTCCAGCATCTTTTTCTCAGTAATGCACTTCTTATTATTAAGATTATTGTTTAGAAACACAAGTGAAAACTAAAATGTAGGAATGGGTATGTACATAACAGCTTCCATAAAGAAGTTCATGTAACTGAGTTCATTTGCCACTGGACTCAGTAGGTTCCTATACCCTCTTGTGACAAGCAATCTTTTGCGATCCTCACCCACTTCTTACATGGAGATCAGGCTGGCAGGAGAGGGAAAGGACAGCGAGCCCACAGGTTCTTATGCATGTGCAAGATTTCAGCCATGCATCCCCATAGTTTCACATAAAGTGTGGTCATGTACACTAAGACTGTTGTTACCAATGTGTTCCCACAGGAGAGACTCAGTTATCAAGTCCTGCAGGAGGAGTTTGAAGTGTGTAATTCCTACTGTTCATCTTGCTTGCCATGCTGTGGGTCAGTGACTGTTGGTGACAGTCTGAGCCTTGGGGGAACCTGAGCATGTCTTGTCTTTAACCTTACCCTTGGCTTAGGAGAGGTGTTAATACGAAACCTCTGCCCAATATCCCCCTAAACGTCTCCATAAAAAACTAACTTCCTGATTGACATACATTTGCCCCCTCATTTATCACTCAGGGAGGATGTCAAAATTCTTTGTTCAAGAGTTGGTGGGGAAGTTGACATTCATTTTGAAGTGGAAGACCTATCTAAGGAATAGTATAAGGGGGTCCAGGCTTGCTGGAAACTGTCCTGCTTTAGATTTGCATTTCTGGGACACTTATAATTTTAAGTCCTCAAATTTTAGACTTCAGAAAAGTCAAAATATCTGTGATCAGGTTCTGAGCTTCCCAACTGATCGGTCCCAGACACACTGAGTGCCAACCATGTATTATAACTTTTTTTCCCCACACTATTTATATTTGAACTTATCTGACCTTCTTATCCCAGGACACCAATTAGATTGCTCTCAGCTTTGCAGTCATTAGCTACTTCAGTGGAATTGCACCTCTCCTTGTTGGAATTATGCTTCCCACTTTACTTATTCTCTTCGTTACCTACAAGCTTGAACCAAAATATCCACACTTCTCATATTTCATTCTTATCCAAGCACTTGCTACACATTAATGAAAAAACATCAGTGCAATTGAGCAACTCAAATCTGTACATTCTTCCTGGGTATCAAAGAAGACATGCTTTGATTCTTCCCCTCAGAATAATGTACTAAGCATTAGAAATTAAAGTTTATTAGTGACATTTGTACTAAGAATTAAAAGTAAACTGTCCCAAGTAGGCCACTACTGAATGACATCCAATATATGACTGGTCTGCAGGATTTTCAGGAGAGGAATGTGCTGGCTATCCTCTAAGAAACTCTTCCCTAAGTTAAAAGTAGCCTTGGTTAAGTGCTGATCACCCTTGTGATTTTCAAAACTCCCTCTGTGATTTCAATACCCAATTCCATTAACTTCAGCACTAGGCCTGCTAATCCTGTAGGTAGAAAATCTTCAGCTGTATGCAGGTGCTTCAGAGATTATAATACTAATCACTCACATTTAGCTGCCACTATCAATATGAGAAGGAAACCAAAGCAGAAGAGACAGACAGCTTGAATTAACAGACATATCTATCCCATATGCTTTTTGCCTTTTTCTAAGCAAGAATAACTCAGTCTTTTCTCTGTTGTTCTTATCCTAAAGTCTGGGAGCCCAAAGCACCACACAGATTTGAGGAAAGGGTAGTTAAGAGAACAAAAAAACGTTTTTGGGGAAGGGGGTTCTTTTGTTCCCTTTGGTGGGACATTTTCTTATTATAATATAAAAAAAAAAATTATCAGTTTTATTCTGGAGATTTTCCTACAACCAGAACGTACTTCTGCAGGAAACATGTAAGATCTACTGATGTCACATCATCTCTGGCTGTGATTCTAGTGATTTTTCACTGGAAGAATGTTCACCTGAACACTGATAGCTGTTGAACTCTCCTCACTTACAATGCAATGGCCTTTGGAAAACAGATAAATGAGCACTTGTATTTTCAACAGATTTTACTCCAATGAGATCAGCTGTTGTGCCAAATTAACCTGTATTCTCTTCCTTAGGCATAGATGGGGGAGAGAAAAGGGGTATATTCTGCAATAGTAACTTTTTTTACTTTTCTTGGTCTTGGTTTATGGATTTTTCAGTGCTTTTCTTTAAGCAATTATATCCAAGTCTTTTTGTGTTTGGAAATGTTCTCACATGGAAAGGTGGCTGTTACAGTGAACAGCTGAATCATATTGCAGAGACCACTGAGAGCTACCAAATTACAACCAGGGCTCACTGAGAAACTAAGGGAAAGCAGGACATATTATAGTCAGACTGAGAATATCTTTATGCAGTCAATAGAGAGTCAAGAAAGGTTTGAGTTTTATAGGCTTTGGGGTGGAGAAAAATTAAAAAGGTAAAATTCCTTGATATCAGAAAGACTTTTCACTGATGCTTATTTCAAAGAGATATTTAAGAGAATATAAGACTTATACATGTCAGTGGTCTCCCGTGCAAAGGAGACATCCCTATTAAGTGAAAATTAAGTCCAGAAAGCTTATGTTTGATGCAAGATTTATTGGTGCGGTAGTCAAAGATTTCCCACAACCTCTTGTCTTTATCAGAAAAGGTTAAAAAATTAGCTCGACGCTGTCTCTCTTCCTCCACACCTCCTTGTCTGGGACTGAGTTGCTACTTGCTTTTATACTGTTCAGTTTAGGACGCTACTGCGATGGGATGACTTCTACCTTTTTTTTTTTTTTAAATATTCTTTTATTTACTTAATTGAAATAATGCATTGACTCATACTGTTTGGATTTTATTTTGTGTGAGCCTAAAATGAGACTCTGTGTCTGACTCTCTGTAGCCTTGGAGCTGATATCATGAAGACTGGTGAGAAAAGTGGGTAGGCCACTGTGAGTTTGTGGACATCTCCATTTAAACTTCCTTTGTAAAAGTACAAAGGAAGTTTGTGCTTGGTATAAGGCAGCTAAGAACTGAAATATTTACCATGATAAGTTACTTGCTTTAGTATAACCATATACTGGGCCAACTACCAAAATAGCAATAATATAAAATAATTTATGCCTGTGGATCTTCAATTAGTAGAATCACTAACAATTTTCTTTTACTTCATCCTAAAAAAACTTGTTATGGCACTTTTCTGCTACATGCAAAAGAAATAGAAAAACTCTCAGTATATTATGGATTGAAATAAAGGAGAGTTGGGGGAAGTTAAATTTCCTTTGAATGAGTTTTTTCAAACTGTGTGTGGAAAATCACATGAGAAAATATATATGTATACACTTGCAGAAAAACTGCTTTTGCCTTCTGGAATGCCAATTAGAGAGCAAAGACTTAGTTGTTTTCCTAAGAGAGTGTGTGTCTTCATAACCTGAGTAGGAGAGAAGATGGATGCTGTAGATGGCCCTAAACCATCTCCATTAGAAACCTAATTTTACTCCTGTCAGTGTTGAAAAAATTATTTGAACTGTTTCCCCAGTGAAGAAAAAAGAACCTGATAAGAAATGGCTCCAGACCTCCTAGAGAAGGAGAAGACCTTAGAAGGGAGAAGAACTAATAACAGAAATAACAAGATCTGCAAGAATTAAAAAAACACACAACCCACCAAATCATATGGAAAAATATACTTCTTGAAGGCTGGGAAATGTAGGAGTAAACAGAGAACTGACAGAAGTTTAGCTCCTATACCAAAAGGAGTTAAGGAGATTGACAAAGGATTTTCAACTGTACACACAAATAGAACAAGGAAAATAAAGATGGCATCACTAGCATTTGAGAGAAAGAAAAGCGTGGACTAGACTCATGTAAATACACATACGTATGAAACAGACAAAAGTAGGAAGTGGGAAAAAAAGCTGCACTGCTTTTGTACAGAACTATTATGGCAGATCAAGCCATCAAACTACCTGGCAGAACTGATTTGCTTGACAAAAGAATTATAAAAGAATAGGTGCTTTTGATTAAGGCATTTGAGGGTGGTGCCACATAAGAAATCATTAGTTCAGCTGAGGAGGAGAGTACAAATGGGGATAGGACTAGTGGAGAGAGACACCACTGTGTTATGCAGAAAACAGAACTTCTGGACTGGAGACTTCCTAGAAGTTGCTTTTTTCCAAGGACCATTGTAGGAATAGATGCTGTTTCATGTTTTCAGTAATGGTTGTTATAGAAAACAGACAGGTGTGTTAATGAAATTTAATGATGGCACTGAAGAGGGAGGAATTGTATATATAGGGGATATTCCAAATATCATGAAGGAAATTCTAGTTGACAATGAAAAAAAGTGATGGTAACAGTGAGAAGTTCAGTAGCAGAAAATTCAAAGGGAATGATAATTTTAACAAACAACATTTCAACCCAGGGTCATGGAGTGGAAAAGGACAGGGTATGGGAGGATCACAAGATAGTTCTACATCGCTTGTAATTAATTTGTGAAAAGGGCAAATTCAGTCCTAATGTCCTAGGTGCAGTATTTCCAGTGATAAGTAAATATGCTGTTGACAAATTGTGTAGCATGTATAATGGTAGTTTACTCATACTCAGAAAAGCTATGTTAAAATATGTGACAGATGAGGATTACTGAAACTATGCTTATTTTGCCATGGAAAAGAGAAACGGCACTATTTCCAAACAGAACTTCTATAACAAGAAAATCTGGAAAAGCACACATCCCAGTTTCCATTTTTCTACAGAGCTGACCTTATTGCACACTCTAAGACACCTGCTGCTCTTTGGTCAGGTCTTGGACCTGACCTGCAGCCTCTCACTTTGGGTGTTGTTGCATCCTTGTTGCAGATCCCCCAGCGTGCATTCCTCAGAAATGCAGAGCAGCAAGAGAGTCCAGCATGTCTGTGTCTGGTGACTTCGCTGCTCTTCCTCAAGTGAGGCCCTTGGGTAGACTCTGCTCTCTCAGCTTGCCTTGCGAGGGGAATCAGGCTTGGCAGTTCAGGGGCTGCCTTCTGGCTGGATGGACCAGCACGTCCTGACTGTGACAAGGAAGTGAAAAGGGAGAGCTCGTTCCCCATCTGTGACACCAGGACGTGGTTAATCACTCCATCCTGTAAGTGGCCCCTCATCAGTTCAGAGCTACAGTTCCCACAACAGCCAGAGCCTTAATTTGTCTACCTGTTTTCACTGGCCAGCTCAGCAAACTGCACAGTGCTGCAACAATCAGTGAAGTGTGAGATTTCCTGTGGAAAACCATCACCTGCTGACTGCATGCCTGCCCCTGGGTGCCCATTGCCCACCAGTCACTGAGCAGCTCTGTTGGCCACGAGGGGCAGATCTGCGGGCAGCAACAATGGTTTGGCCAGGTGCAGAGCCAGGCTAGTGACCTCCTTATCTGAAATCTGGTGTTGCTTGGGACTAGTGTGACACAGATAATCCTTTGACTTAATTTAGAGCTGCTCAACAGGCAAGAATCTGTTTCAGCTCCATGAAAGAGAGAGTTCTTTCACATAAAGATGGTATAAAAATAAGAAGTGTGATATTTTTTGACTGCTATTCCGGTTATGCTCACACACTTGTCCAGTGCACCCATGGGTCATATAGCTCATGACTAAGTTTCTTTTCTTTCCTACATGATGAATCTGTAACCAGTGAATCTACATGCAGGCAACCCTACATGAGACAGAGCCAGCAGGAGACAAAATGAGGCAAAGAGGATTGCATCTGACAGAGCTGTTTAAATAAATTGTTAATTTTCTTAGAATACTGGGGGACCTGTCTGTAGCACCAAATCTCCATAGCTTGTAATCTTACAAGCCATCTGTCTCCATGTATACTGGAGAAGGCTATGGACTTGGGAGGATGATGAAATATTAGAATGCAAATATTGAGGGGGTGGGAGATTATTCCAATATCTAATCTTGCAACTCGCAAAATGATGGGTTCCCCAACCTCCTACTGTAGTAAGGGAATACAGGGCATCCAAAATTTTCAAGGTCTGAGCTCTGAAATGCACACGCATTTAGCAAATTCGGTAAATTTTACTGTTAGATGGGTGAGTGGGCCTGAATTTTATTTTTCTTTCAAATAGATATTTTATCCACTAAAAATAAAAATGTTATATTAGCATTACATGTTGTAAATAATAATCCAAAACATAGAAAAAACAGTCCATTCAATCTACATACCTTTAAGACATACTACAAACCCATGTTTTCACTCAGATTTGCAGAGGATAAGGACTAGGTTAAAACTAACTAGTACTAGTTAGTAACTAGTAACTAGTTCATTTTTTTATAGGACAGATGTGTCTTGGAGGAAAAGAGCTCATAAGTTCTTAATGGTTTAGGGCATATATTACATTTGCTTTCTAAAATGAATAAACTTGGTATGTAATGGCAAGTCTTCTTTTTAGTCTAAATTAAATATTCAAAATTAGGTCAGGTCTGTGGCCATGAAATGAATTTATTTATATATTGCTCTCCTGAATAATGACGTGACTTCTTTGAAAGACTAGTAAATATCAACTCACAAACCCTTCAGTGTAATAATTCATGTCTTCTCTGGCTTTATATCTCAAGGGAGACAATATATTCTTGTGGTAGAAGATAAGAGCTTTAGGAGACCTGTGTTTAATTTCTAGTTTAAGAACTGAGAGGTTTGAAAGAGCAGGAACCCAACTGTATCTTTAGAACTGTCCTTCAGTCACCCTTCTTTGAATTTCTCCACTGTAGCAGTATTTATATGCCTATGTAAAGCAATTTAAAAATCTCTGCCTGAACTGTATGCGTATTTTTAATTGGAATCTATTATGTATTAATTATAATTTACAAAGAAACTATCACACACTTCAAGTTCTTACAGTTATTTTTAGATTTGTGCTGTGAAATGCAACTCTTGCATTTTAATAAATATTAAACTGAATGCCTTCTCTCTAACTCTGAAGATTATCGACTGTAAAGCTCAACACAGAATCACTCAGTTCATTCTCCTTTAGCCGTCTAATTTAACAAAGCACCAGGCCTTCTCATAGAGGGTCCAAATAAGAAAGCACACCTTTCACCCTAGCCCAAATCACCATCCATGAGCCCTATTTTGCTTTCTTTGCACTTAACTGCCAATCCATATTTTTTTTCGGATATACAAGAGATTGGTACAACTTTTAAAACCCAATTATCAGCAAGTCTCTAGGTGAAAGAAAGGCCATATATCAACTTCACTGAATAACATAAAAAGTCTTATAAACCAGCTGAGAATTTTCAATTTTCCCCTTCTGATAAGCCCCAGTGAAAGCACATTGCACAGATGGACTGCAATCATTATAATATTCATATAAATACATACACATATATACTAGCACTTACAGCATTTTCCAAACTTTTCAGGAGTTCTGTCTCCAGTACAGAAGCTTTTTCTTTCTGGAGTTCCTAATCATAACTTAAAAAAAAAAAAAATTCCACTGAAAGAAGATGCCAGAAGAGTAGGTTTCTCAGCTGAATAGCACTAATGAATATTGACAAAGATTAGTGTTTTGGTGTGATCCAAGAATATGTATGAACAAGTTCAACCAAAAATCAGAGGTAGCATAATCTTTATAAAGGCATGATGGAGTAATGCAGAAATTTGCAATGTAATAAATGGGCCAATAACTAAAATAATTTTGCAGTTTTGATAATTTAGAAGTAAGTTCTCTATGGGACATTACTTATGGATTTCAGACATTTGTTAGAGAATAAATCATGCTCTAATTGCTAAAATGGTTCCAATGAATTAGAAAGCACATGGCAGTGCAGAGCAAATGGTGTTACCAACCTTGTCAGAGACTCCAAAACTGAAGTATCTGCATGTCAAATAACAGCGCTCTCATTTAACCCTTGATTTGCATACTTTTTCTGGAAATAAAAAGAGCTTCCCTTTATCTGAGTTGTATCCATTTTTAGAGCCATTAGACTATCTTTTTCGAAACCATGAGTGTGTAACTGAGAATACAGATTCCTTTCTTTTTACAAATGCTGGAACATTGTATAATCTCCTTCTTCTAAATGAAACCAACAACAAATTCGATCCAAATATCCAGTACACAAATTAGATGTCCAATAAAACAAAATAAAAATCTGAACCTGAAAATTATGTATTGAGAAGAGGCTTTTGAACTGTCAATACTTCAATCTTGCTACTTGAGAGCTATAGACACCTCTTGGACACATATCTTAACTTCATCCTCACTATTCTACGGCGGAGAGAAAATTGGTCATTAAAAGAACCTCAGACAGAAAAGGTGGGAGGAACATATTTCTATTCACTTCATCAGGGGGTATTCAGACTAAATACAAAGTTGTGCATCATTATCTTGTTTGTTTGGTTTGTTTTTGGCATTTTCAGTAGTTGTTTCAGTAGGACGTTGGTGGAACTTGAAACCAAAACTTTGGCATATAATCCCAAAAAAATGCCTCCTAGAATGAGGTCAACTCAGGAGACAGAGATGCAAATTTCTTTTAATGACTTTGGGTCTCTTCTAATGGGAAAACACAATACATAATGTATTGTGAGTTGATATATAAATATCATAGGAGCATTTTTCTTAATAAGGCATAAAATCCTGGATGCGTGTTATACCACATATAGAAGATAAAGCCCTTTATTACATTGGGATTTTGTATGCAGAATAACTCAAATATTGAAAGATTTAATTGGCTTACTTTTCTCTTTGCAGTCCTTTGTTTTAGGCAGTTCACTTACTCAAATTATTGACCTTATTTTTATACTATGATTGACACAATGGTGGCTTTTTAGTTTCCTGTATTTTTTTTCTTGCCTTGCATTTCAGACTGGACATGCTGTAATGGCTACATGTTAGCAAATGCTTCCAGTTCAAGCTTTCAGTAAATTAGTGTTTTGAGAGCTGAAGACAAATACACTCTCAGCCTGGGATTGTTACTCACTCAAGGCCCTGTACAGGACTGGCAGATACGAGCACATGCTCGGCTGCAGTGGCAGCTGGGGGTCAGGCTAGGGCACCCCACACTCAGCTACCTGAATTGCCTTTCTTGTGTTCTTCTGAACAACTTCCATAAAAGCTTCTGGACCAAGACAGCAGAGATTTAAGTGGTGGCATAAGAGGGCAAGCAGAATAATCGACATTTGTCTGCCAAGTTCCAAGTGCAGAATTCTATTGGGATAAGAGTGGAGTGAGTGAAAAAAGATACGATGCTTTACCCTTGTGTTTGCCATTTCGTCAGGAAATGAATGCAGGACTATTTATTTTGCAAGTGATGAGCCGGTTCCATGGAACCAAACAATGATGAGGAAAACTGTTTCGGTATTTTTTTTTCTTCTCATCAAGTATGAATATTTTAGTACACAACATGCTTCAGATAGGATTTCAGTTAGGACATTAGCACTGATCCTCTGTGTTTTCTTATGCAGAGGATTTGGGTAAAAATAACTTACCTCCATCCTACAGCAAGGCTTTGGTTGTTTCCTGAACCACGTTTGTCTCCTTTCCCTCAGAAACACTCTCCAGAAAACCTTTGTAAATTTATATTTCTTGGGGAATGAATAAGCACGTTGCCATGTGGATTCCAAATGCATTTATTTCTAAATTCCACTGAGGCCTCCTTGTTCAGCATGTGCTCAACTCAGAAAGTAACCTATGTTATCCACACTCATGATTTTGCACTCATCAGTTAGAGCTGATTGCTGCATACCAGTGCACCCTGCCAGTGAAGGGGCCGGCCACATAGGAGCCGTATTAACAAGAGCTTAGTCAGAAGGGGAAGGAGAGTGATTATTCCCCTCTCCCTGGTGCTTGAGAAACAATATCTGGTGAATGGCATCCAGAGGTGGTCTGCTCAGTAAAGGAGAGATTCACATGCCAGTGAGAGTCCAGTGGAGAGACACCAAGATGGTGAGGGGCTGGAAAATGTGATGAAGCCGGAGAGGCTGAAAACCGGGTTTGTTCAGCTCAAAGAAAAGAAGACTTTAGGAGGACCCTAACATTGTCCGCAGCTCCTCAGGGGAGACTGCAGAAAAGATGGAACCAGACTCTCCTCATGGGTGCTTGATGATAGAACAACCAGCAATGGACACAGCTGACATCAGATGAATCCTCATTAGGTACTAGGAAAATAAAATCTTTACCACGGCAGATGTCAAACAGTGGAAGGGACTGCCTAAAGAATCTCCATTCTTGGAGACAGGCAGAACTAGAGGGGGCATAGCACTGAGCAACCTGGCCTTGGAAAGGTCTGCTCTGAACTAGGGGGACTGGCACATAAATGAACTCATAAAAATATATTTAATTGTATTCTGAAAGAGGCAGTAAGATTCTGCTTATTAGTCTCAATGAGGTAAAGTCATGTGAAAACAGAGGACTAAGTGCTCAATGGAAAAGAAAATGCCCTAAGAATCCCTCAAATTCATATTTTTCAGAAGTTTTCTTGTGTTTTGCTTTCTTTTATTAACTTCAACTGGTTCATTTGAGAATATTTAAGATTAGTTTTTGCTCATAAATGACAGCAGTATATGGAGTAAGATGTACCATGTATATCAAGGACTTATTATAAAATGTGAGCACCACAGCATAGAATTCAGCACATGAAGAATAAAACCATGGGCCTATGAATCCTGGCTTTAAGTCTAAGTTCTTTGGTTCCATCCAACAATGCAAAAGCAATTAATTGCACACACAGGTCTGGCAACTGTCATAGGGAGTGACAATTCTGAGAGCTGCAGGCACCCTGCACTTCAGGATTAATACCTGTATCTATTTTAAGGTTTGTAGATACTTTGACTTGCAGTGGAGAAAACACACCAAGAGCATCTCAAAAAATTGTTATGACAGATAAGATGCTCTTGTAAGCATCAACCAAATGATAAAAGGAACAGACTCCCAATCTCTCTTACCATAGAAAGTACTATAAAAATCTTAATTTTTTGTTTATAGAAGACTGAAATCTATGCAAGAAATGACACTTTCTTATGCAACTTCCTGTCTAATTTTTTTTAAAAGAAATTATCTCTGCATTGCTCCAAGCTGCCATGTCTGTACCTCTGTCAGGAGACAATCCATCTCAAACAGCAGATTGTCAATATCTTGACAGCGATATCGATCCCACTTTAAAACCCAGCACGTGTGGCTGTAATATTTTCATAACACCACTGAAAAGTGCTGGTTTACAGCAGTTGAAAGAATTTCTCTCTTGGTTTTTTTGGTTCAAAGAGGTTGTCTCTGACTTGTATTTCTTATTTTTTGGTGAAGATTTATGTAAAGGGCTGAAAACAGAACCAAAAACTCCCAAGCTGCCCCTTGTTATAGCACTTGCCACCACAACAAACAGCCTGACCCTGTTGTCTCTGTAGCTCCCCTTCAGGTAGGATTTGACTGCTCTGAGCATGGCCTGAGCCTTTTCTTCAGCTGAGTGCACTGGCCTTTCCTACCACAGACCCAGCTGCAGGTCCCGCTGTAGTGTAAGTGAAACAGAGTAACAATTTCTAGTTAACATTTATAGCTGAATAATCCTTTTGGTGTGCTTTTAGTTTATTGTCCTGAACAACAACCTATGTTACCCTGTGCCCAGAGCCTACTTGTAGCAGTAGTCTTGCTAATATGTGATTTTAAACATAATGTTCTTGTTTCTAGGAAAAGCACAAGAATTTCGATTTAACTTACTATGCTGTCAATACCTAACAAAGCTCCTTGCCATAGGCAGTAAATGCTGTTCTGTTGTAATTCTATCCATAAAAATGCTACATCTCTGAAATACCATCATCACTAGTTGAAAATTTGCCATCTTTCTTCTGGAAACATTATTTCTCTGACATGTTATAGGATAACATGATAGCAAGTGCATGGTTCTAAGAATCCATGAGTACATTAAAATAAATCTTACCTTACATCAATGTGAATACAAAGCACTTTTAGTGTGTCTTGCTATATTTTCTGTGCTGCTCTTGGATATTACAAACTAAACTGGATCAGGCTGGATTAGTACTTTCAGAGATTACCAACAACTACATTCTTCACACATTGGTACAAAAGTTAACAAGCTATCTGAGCATTTATTCCTATATGAATACCCCAAAATCACCCCAAGAGAGGGTGTGATATAACATGCTGCTATGACAAACTGCCATCTTTAGGAAGAACATAAAACAAATGTCCAGCTAAGATCTGATTACAAGTACCATGACATTGGTAGCTTTCCAACTGGACGATTGCTATTTTTAGCACTAAAAGTAAACAAAAAATCTGAAGGTACAGTCTTACTCTGTTTTGAAACAAAGTTTCTCACTTTTGTTCTCAGGGTACAGCACTGCGGGAGTTAATAACAAGGTGCTTTCCTGTCTGTTGATGCCTGCTGAACTTGCTATGGAAGGGCAGGGCCTTTTCGACAAGGCAAGACCCCCTGCAAACAGGTCACCCATTTTTGTGCCATTTTTCACTTTCACACTTTTCACACTTTTTCTATCCCATCTGAATTCTAAGAAAATCTCTACAGGTAGAAAAATAATCTGAGGCACTGTTATAGATATTGAAACCAACTGATTGCTACAAATGGCTTAAAAAGCATCTTCTGCATTTAAATTAAAGGCTTGTTTTAATAGAAGGACCTTCCAAACTGTGTCCATATGTCCACAAGGGCTTCAAGACAGGCCTGAGTAACTGTGGGTAATTACAGGTATTCTGTAACAGCAGCTGCCTTAGGATTCCCCTCATGTTTGGCCAAGGGCTTTAGAGAGGCTTTCAGGTCAAAGCAGGCAGAAGGACATGAAACCCTTGGCCAACAAGGCTGGGCAGGGCAGAAGGACTGGCTGCCCTCACTGCACAGGGTGTTGGGGCAGGGGAGGGTGGCTGTTACCAGAGTGCTCCTCCCTGCAGTTCACCTCCTCTCCACCGTCCCAGCACTGGGCTATCACAATATACTCATCACTACAAAGGCTCTGTCCTGTTCCTGTGAATGAGGACAGAATTAAAAAGGCAAAGAGAGCCATCAACCTGTACAATGCCAAAACACTGCTCTTTATTAACGTAACAAAATCAATCGCAGTGAAAAAGTTTCAGAAACTTTTATATGCAATGCTCAAGGAAACCAAAAATTTTGGCAGCCCTGGGCAAATAAAACTGTTAATGCTATGCAGTCGCTGTAATGATGTAACAGCTGGATTTTTCTGTTTAGTTTTCATCACCTTATAGACATATTGTTCATATATTGCTTGTTCAGCATATCTTTACAGGAGAAAGAAGGTGCTGCCTTCTACAGAGGAGGCATCTTTTTATGACTCTGTCTGTGCCCATGGGCAATCACTGCTCACCCTGGGTCATCTTTGCTCATGATCTTATGGCAGTATTAGGATTTCTTTCTAAAAAAGAAGTTGTAAAAATCAGAAAAATTTAATAATCTCTCAAATTCAAAAGCAGCTGACCGAAACCCCACAGTAGAAAACAGATGCAGAGGACAAGCCAGATCAGAGCAGGGTGGTAAGTACTGTAAAATGTTTTCTTTGTAAATCAGACAAAATATATGTTTACCAAAAAAAAAAAAA
>VZTI01002657.1:172557-215615 GCA_013397865.1 Struthidea cinerea
GCCTCCATAATATTAATTTCCTATACTAATTCAAACTGAGCAGTGATTTATTTGCTCTGCTGCCTCACAGAGAAGTACTCTAGCCCTAAGCCAATACTTGGTCTTTAGTCTGTCTTTTGGGACTGAAATATACTATAGCAAAAGCTATTTTCCATATTTTTGACTTCAAGTTGTTTCTTCCTATTGACAGGATAACTCTTTATTCTTCCTTTTGCTTCATTTGAAGGGTTTTCTGGCTCTCAGTACTAATTTATTTCTAACTTTCAAAATTCACATTAGTAGAGTTTTTAAGAAGTAATCACTGTGGCAATTCAAATATCATCTATGTTAATCCTAACAAACGGCATTCAGATAATAGTAATGGGCTGATTTACAAGTAATAAAGCAAGGATGGGACTATTCTTAATTTATCCTGCTGTGTTCAGATATTACCACACATATGGCAGAGGAGATTACCAGCAGCTCGGAGACCCCCGCAATTCTTCGGGCATAACAAAGCAGATTAATGACAGAGTAATAAGGTCAGCTCAGGTATAACACAACCTTTTCTCCTGGATTCGTTAGTTCAAAGCTAAATTTGGTCCAACTTAACTAAATTTCCTGTTACTTGTTGATCTGGTTAAATATTTTAGAGCAGAATAGTAGTGAATTCTGTGTCTGAAAGAGATGAAGGATCCACAACCCAGAGGATTAAGTCTCTCATTTAGTCTCTCACTAGTTAGAGTTCTAGATAACAGAAACTAGTACTTGCCTTCACACAATTGGTGAGAAGGAAAGGACTTGCTCTCCAGATTTGTAATCAGCACTTCTGAAGCATAATGAAACAAATAGGAGAGATAGCACAGACAATATTTCTGGTGAATTTCAGGCCATTTGGGAAGAATTAAACCAATCACATGTGCAGCTGAAAATAATTAGTCTAGCTGCTTAAACAGACAAACTGCTTGTTGTCATTGTGAGGAAGAAATGAAGACAGTAAACAGTAGGTGAAAAGAAGTTAATAGTGTATCTGATAACACAACTCTGTCCCAAATGAATTCACTGTTAAAGAAGATAGTTATTACCTATAAAATTAAAGGCTATAGATAAAATGTAAATATTCCTTGAGAAAAGCTAATATATCGCCAAGATTTCATATACAATTTCAGGTTGTTTTCTGACAGATTAATTACCTCATAATGAAACCATAAAAACATTTAATTAAATGTAAAGTGAAAAGTTGTGTACTCCCATGTAATGGAAACATCATCAGTGATAAATGCTGCGCAGCTGTATTGAATATTTTGTTATACCTGTGTTTATTGAAGGCAAAGAGAAACACAGGTGTGGTCTATGGGGTAAGCAAGGGATTTAAGGTGAGGGATCAAGTTTCTAGGTCAGGGATAATTGTTAACATTTAATTTCTTTGTTTATGTTTGGACTGATTTATAAGCCTACACAAAAAAAAATAAGACTCCCTTCATGGCATTGTGGGAGACTGAATTCCCCATACTTCTGAGTTAGAAAGTGCTCTGAAAATTAACCTGGTAAGTTTACATAAAATCCTTTGTTATCTGGCTTGCAAACTGCATTCTGAGCCCAGTTTTCTACAGGATCAGGTAAAAGACAAACAAAAAATGAGCTCTGAAGTTAAAGGGCAGATCCTTCATTTTCCTGTTTGCACCCACTTCAGCTGCCAGGCTTTGCTCCCTCTTTTCTCTTGAGACAGACGCATACAGTTCTCTGACCATAGGGTAAAGACAGCTGGCTTGCGGCAAGGCACTTGCCTTTCCATTGAGTGACCCGTGTGAAAACCCAGACGAGGATGTCCTGATAGCACTGTGACCTCTAGTGCTTATTAATCACAGGTGAAGTGCTGTTGCCTTTTGGATGCTCTGGCCAAGCGCTGTGTGATCAGACACGACAGCAGAGGCCGTGACAGGGTGTGCACAATTGTTCCCATATGTGCCCATTTCATTAGTGTTTACTCCTGCCAGGAAAACAACTACCCATTATCAGGGCAGGAATTGAGGCACCCTAATGCTAAAGTGCAGTACAGTTGAGATGGATAATAGGATAGAGAGTGGAAAGCCACGGTAAAGCATCAGGGGCTCCTGTGGGCATCATCTGGGGAATGCTGACTGCCTCACTGACTGCCTTTGGTTAGGAAACCTGCAAGAGCACAGAGTCTTCCTGCACGACTCTGAATGAAGGACAGATCCTTCTCGTAAAGAGAAATTTCTTAAACCAGTTGATGAACACTAATACAGAAGTAAAAATAAATCATAACAGCCACAGATATTGGAACCTTTTTACCACTGTGTTGTCATACACATACGGAAGAGTCAGAAGGCTGCCAAGAGATTTAAAAAGGGCATCCTGGTGGAGTGACTTCTGCCCCTGCTACTCCACCTGGAACATCTAAGAATACGCTTCTGTTACCCTAACTTCTGTAGCCTCAAGAAAACATTCAAGAAGCATAGATGTCTCTAACCAAAGCTTTGAAAATAAGTAATAATATTTTTAACACAAGAACCTTTTAGGAAAACTTGTTGCTTAGGTTATTTAGCACATTATTAGTAATGTTCACCACAATTTCATCTTTTACAATTCATTCAGATTTGAACAGAATTGTTAGATATATGAATTTTTCCTTTTAAAAAGCAGAAGATTTAACATTGCAATGCAAACAACACATCATCTGCAGATTCCTTAGATCAATTTCCTGTATTTTCTGTCTTAAATCTCCCAGGCCACTTGAACTTTTACCACAATTGACTCCTTAGCCAAAGATGGTACCTGTGAAGGAAGGGACCTTTCCTACTGAGAGAGGAAAGAGAGTGAATGCCTTTATTGCAAGAGAGGTGACAGGACTTCCTGAAGTCCTGTGGAGTGTCTGTGGAGTGAACCTAAATGCTCACAGCATGTGAAAACACTCGTGTGGAATGGTTCCTGATGGGCTTGGTTTTGCTGAAGGCAGACAGGAGGATGGGAGATGCTTGGAGTTCTGGGCAACGTTCAGTTAATCAGACATCTCAACTCAATAACCAGAATTAAACTTTTATGGATCATATTTTGTTTAAACCCAAGACAATGACATTTCTGAGATCTTAAAGGATTGATTATCACTAGCTCAGTGCATACTTATGACCCTAGTGTGTCATTATGTTTCTGTTTCTTTGGCATAACAGATGAAATAGCATTGTGTTTAAATGGGGTGGGAGAGGAGCGAAAGGGGGAAAAGAAAGATGCATATAGAGGACAGAGTTCACTATGCCATCTGCAGAAAATTTTGGTTTATAATTTAAAAATATTATAAATATTAGTCTTATTACAAAGCAGTATCAAATTGAAAGATGGTTTGTCTAAAAATTCAGCAGAGGATCCACCAGTTGATATTTCTCAGACTGATGAATCCTTCCTTACTTGACTTTTCCTCCCCATGCTCCAAACATACCAGTTCTTAAAGTCAACTGTCCAGACAAAACACACCAATGCTCTTTGCCAAAGCTGACTCCTACACCATACAAAAAAAAGGACTATGTGTATCTACAGTATTCTGAGGGATGGAAATACAGGGCGAACTTGAATTAGCACCACATTACAATGTTTAGCAATCTGTCCCAATTCTGCACTGAATCCCTGCACCGGCATTAAGAAACTGCTAAGGTGATTTCTGTGGACATGGAGGAGTGTAGCACATTTTATTATTTCTCTTATTGGATTAAAGATCTTGCAATGTACTCAAAAGCACTGGAGGGCTTTCTTATGAAAGAAAGCTATAAAAGTGTATTTGAAGTTTCTCCTCTATGGCAAACAGTTGTATTAAAATGGAAAAATTACAGCGTATGAGCTAGAATTTATTAAGCTTTATTATGTTGAATAATGTTTAGATTAATAACAATTAGGTAGAGTAAAAGCATGATGAATGTGACTAAAAAGAAATACTTAAGCCATGTGTTAGTTATTAATAAGTCAACATAATTTTTGACAGCTATCCAAATATCTTAAGAACCTTTTCAAAGTCATGGTCCATCTAGATGCAAAATCTGTATTTATTTAAATATTGCATATCAAAAGGAAGATAAATATGCAAAATCTAAGAACCAAAGTATGTGTATATTCTAATGAAAACAAGTTACCCAATGTGAAAGTCAGTGGAAAGTTTTTTACGGTACTTTTGAAAGATTTTTAATGATTCTTGGGTGCCTAAAGATACAGATGGATTTATACAGGAATTTTTAAAATGTTCTAAAAGACTTACAGGATTTGTGTACTTACAAAAAATAATTTCTGAGAGAAGTCCTGGTCCGTGATCTATTATGCAATTACTTATTACATACTTTCTAGTTTAATTGATGTCTTAAGCTCTAGTCCAGCACTCCATCGATTTAGGTAGGGCCCAATATTGCCTCACAAGCTGTTTACAGGCTAAGGGCCATGGCACTAACATAGAAACCAAATAATAAACCTCACCTGTCTAAATTATACATGAATACTTTAGAAAAAGACACAACGCAAATGTCACTGGTATCTATGAGAGGGTTTGATGAGAGGCAGCAGAGCACTCAGTATGGACATGAGCTACCAGCAGCCTTGACAGAGTAGGGTGTTTTTAAGGGAACAAATTTAGCTACTAATTTAAAATAAATAACCCAAATGTTAAGCGTGGCCTCTGTCCTTTTACAAAATGTTAAATATTAGTTTTTCATTTGTTATATACCTCAGTATGACCAACTGAAATATAACTGTTTTTTTCTGTGTCCCACATCTGTTTATTGATTACAGAACAGAAACTTGCACTTGTGCTATACCAGCTCAGTGACAAAATCTACTTTTTAGTCACATGGGAGAAAAATAAGCCATAGAAAAGACAGGAAAGAAATTCAGCCTTTGGAGGCATTAGTTTCAAATGCAGAGTAAAACTAATTTCTATCTCTACCTTTCTACTGATTTTGTGTAACTTGCTTCAGTATTTCTTGAATGAATTTGAAAAACTCCTGTTTGAAACAAATTGCAAGAAACTTCAGTTTAAGAATACATGTAAACACACATTTTTAGCATAAGTTTAAATTCCAGAAGTCCTAAGTATTCATATATACACATAATAATGGGCATTCTTGCGATGCCTTTTCTGCAGGAGTATATTTGTTTCACTTTTCTGCACACACTGAGTCCCTTTTTCTCCCCAGGCTACTGATCTTACTGACAACTGCGGCAAACCATGAACATTTCATGCTGCTACCAATATTTTAATCTGATTCAGTATCTGAGGTACTGGTGGCTGCTATCATTGTCCCCCAGAATAGTGCAGTAAAAGGCTACTTCACTCAGGAAAAGAATGGAGCATTGACATGAGAAAGCAATTATGTGGGAAACATTGAATCAAGCATTCCCAGGTGGTATATTTATATTGAGAATAAACTGTAAGGGAGCCAAGTTAGAAGTCTGTGAAACTTCCACCATTATTAAAGGGCCACTGTCCCTTAGACTGGGGCCCCCAACCTGTAACGGGATTTTACAAAACTTAAGATGAAATTCAAAATATAAATTAAAACTCAAATCAGTAATTTTGTTTCTTTTACTGTCAACTTCCATCTCAAGTACTAAGAAGACTAACAGTACTATTATGCAGGGGTACATAAAACAAATGAAAATAGAAGTGGAAGTGGGAAAAAGTCTGAGTGTTTTCCAGTGTCACAGTCTGGGCTTTGTGAAATACAGAAAACAAACAAGAGAGGGATAGAACCAAAAAGAAATATTTTTAATTTGTTTCCATTGTAAGAATCTTCAGAGACAGGTCAGCATTTTCTATTTTTTATATAAAGTATCAGCTTGATTGACAGCAGCACCTTAAAGAAAACAGTTTGTTACATTAAATGTCAATGGCAAAGAATGAGTAACTGCTCAGATATAGCAACTCCAGCAGCAAGAGCAACCAGAGCAGAAAACAGCTTGGGTAAGAGCTGCAGACACTCTCAGGACTATTTATAGCACAAGACTTCGGTTTTATGTAAATAAAACCTTCATTTTAATAAGAACAAACTTTCTACCTTGGTCCTATTTAGCTTTTGGTACAATGAGATGTAAAATGAAAAATAATAAGTGTAGAGATTTTTTACCCACCAACAGCAGTCATGCTGCATATGCTTTTTCTTTCAGCAAAATTTTTGAAGGCCAGAAATGGATTACATTTGTGACATTTTGGTCTCTATTTCAGTTATCCAAACTTCTTTCTCTCCGGTCTTTGGTCCACTTTCACTCCTCACAGAAATGAGAAGTCTCCAAATTTTTATTTTAAAAATTTCGCATATTTATATATGCATGACAATTTTAAAATTTAGGCTAAATATGCATATTTTCTTGTGCATGTTGTCACACATTTGAGCAAGAATCAGAGAAGAGAAACACTGTGAACATGAAAACTGGAGAGAAAATCTTCTCTAGTCACCTTTAAACCTCCTAAATATCTGGGTGAAGCTTCAAGTCAATTAATTCAGTTGAACTCATTCATGCTTATTGAGACAAACCTACTGCAAATCTGAATGGAATGAGTTAGAAATCACGAATAAATGTGATGAACACAAACTGGAACAATGTTAGGATAACAGGGAGCCATAGACGATGTAAATACTCTAAGTAGCATTTTCATCCTTAAAACAGAAGCTGTGTAACAACAGAGAATGAAATTTGAATAGAAGCAAAATCAGAGTGACATTATCATAATCTTGGGACTTCATATATTCTTTCCAAAAGCCCCACTGAGGTATAGTACACATGCAAAATTATCTGTTTCTTAGCAAAAAGCATGACTGGGCATGAATTGATGCAGCACTTGCAAGAGCTCTGTGGGCACTGCCGTCACTCCACACCCATGGCAGCAAAGCCTACCTGCTGCCTGACTATCTGGCTGGTTCACACACCCCCTGGCCCAATGAAATACATCGTAAAGCCACTCACCCATTCCACCTGACAGAAAAGTGTGTTAGTCACAAGATTGAAATGGTCATTAGAGAAAAGGAAGATGATTCTGGTGAATAGCCAGAGCCTGGGACAAGTTGAGTTTTGGACACCAAGGACATTACTCATGTAAAGCCTGGGCTTGGCTTCCCTCAGGAACGGGCAAAGTTCCCAGTTCCTTCAAACATCTGTTTGATATTACCAGACTCACTAGGGAATGATTCAAGGAGCGTAGAGCTGGCTCAGGATGTCTCGGCCATGGAGGCTTAGTCCAATTTTCTGGTAAAGGGAGTTTAGAAGTTTAGGGGGCCAGAGGGGAAGAGGACTTGAAGGGGTCATCTGGATTCAAGAAGAAATGAGGAACAGAGCAGTTCTAGGGCAGGAAGGATCTCCAAGGTTAGCCAAACAGCAGGATGGAGAGAGGGGAGTGAAGTCTCAGGAGGATCTAGAAGCAAACAGCAAGATATCAGGCTGGTCTGGGTGGAAATGGGCTAAAAGAGAGCCATGGAGCACAGTAGATGCAGCCACTGCTTCCTCTCTCCTTCTTCCCCACCTGTACTTTTCAGTCTCTGCTTCCAACTTACATGAGCAGGGGTGGCCCCTTCCTCCCTCCCATGTGCCTGCTGCTCACCCTTAATCCTTCCCAAGCTCCTGAAGAAGGGAGAGGGGGCCGGTGTGGGGGGCCAGTCTGGACTCAGTGCCTGCAGTGGATGGGCTGAGGAGGCAAGGACAGGTGTTGGAACAGCTTTACAGCCATGTATAGGGGAATGGGAGTCCCCAGGGTGGAACCCCAGCCCTTCCCTGTGGGGCAGGTTGTGGAGACACTGCTCAGGGTGAAGAGGCCAGTGCTCGTTTCCTCAGCTGCAAAGGCAATTGGGCAGATGCGGCTCCTTCAGAGGGTGTCTAAGAGCTGGAGGAATTGGACTGGAGGAATTGCAGTGTTGGGACAGAAGGAAACCTGATAAAGAAAATGGTCCTAGTAAAAAAATAAGTTATAGGGAATTGTGACAACTAAGGGAGAAAAAACATCAAGATGATTGTACAAATTCCTGGGATAGATTGAGGAAATGGACTAAAGAAATTGTGACTTTGTCCATGAATAGGAAGATGCTTTCTGAGCTATACAGTGTGAATAGATAATTTCAGGATCCAAAAGACAGTATCTTAAGATCACAGAATATCCTGAGTCAGAAGGGACCCACAAGGATCATCGAAGTCCAGCTCCAGGCCTCAAGGTGAGGCCACCCCGGTGCAGAGCAGAGCAGGACATTCCCTTCCTTGCCTGGCTGGCAATGCTGGGTCTGATGCCCCCCAGGACAGGGTTGTCCCCCCTGGCTGCCAGGGCACTGCTGACTCACATCCAGCTTGCCATCGAGCGGGGCCTCCAGGTCCCTTTCCACAGTGTTGCTTTCAAGTACCTCATTCCTCTGTCTGTACCTCCATCCAGGGTCACTTGGTCTCACATGCACAATGATCATATGAACAGCCATTTCTTCAAGAGGTTCCAAACCTCAGGTAATGCCCAGAAAAAGCTCTGTACTAGGGAATACCCAGTCAATTGAACTGCAGGGGCATGGCAGTGTACCTGAAATTGCTTTCATATATAGAAATAGCTATTTTGGAAAAAATTTCCTAGATATTTTTCAGTTCAGCATCCCAGCTTTCGAGGCAAAAATATTGCAGTAGTTAGCTGATTTGGACACCCTTGCAGATCACAGTATATCAGAATTAATAACTGGCTGATTTGTCTAATCTGGCAACAACAACAGAACTTGTGGTCCAGGGACAGCATCCAAAACATTAACACAAATTGATTGCCCTCAGCCAGGCCTGTTTGGGTTTCATCAGCATTCAGAATCACTGCCACAGCCCAAAAAGACAAATAAACCACTAACACCTGAACGAGGGAAGAACTGAACACTCAACACTGCTTGCTTTCTCTTCCTGCAGGGTGAGCTCACAGGTTACCTTAAATCACACACCCAGCATATGGTGTGTCTGGCACACAGAGGCTGTGCAGACCTGGCCCTTTGGTGCATCAGTTGGTGTGTGCTGGCCAGACAGGCACTACCCACAGCCCTGCAAAGCCAGGCTCAGGCCACACCATGGGCAGCAGGGCACGGCTGCTCACAGCAGCTGGCACCAGGCAGAATGGCAGCAGCATAACGTGTCCCACAGCTCGCCAGAACTCCAAATTCAATGGCTGCTTGTATGAGGAAAGGCTGTGTGGCCTTTGCAATGCAATCCTGATGCCATGATGATTTTTTGCCTTTTCTTTTATATCCCTGTTATACCCCTTTAGAACTTCTGTATTCTTAGTGCTTTAGCCTACATTCTTGGACTTGTTTGTTCAGTTACGAGACTAAACATTTTAGAAGCTTCGTAAGTAGGGGTTAGTGTGCCCCAGACACCAAGGTCCTCTCCAGAACACATTTTGTAAGCTAAGATAGAACCATCCAGGGGAAGGTTCCTTGGGGAGGGGGGGGGTCACTCGAGCCTCTCATTGGGGAATTTTTGATAGATGTGCTAATTAGTAAGATCTATAACGTTATACCAGATCTATTGTGTGTGCGCATTGCGGTGGGCATTGAGGTGCATTCGACCCGGACATAGTGCACTTAAGGATCCTTAAAATAAATACCAAGGTAAAATCCCTTTTTCCCTTCTAACCGTGTCTGCCTCTTGATTTTAAAACCAGGAAAAGGCATCACCCAATAATAATATTGCAGGGACTGAAGAGGAGGAGAATTGTGGTAGCACACAGCAAACAAAATATGCAAAATATCTGCATCTGGTTGAAAGCAAATGCAGCAGCAAAGTCTGTCATCTGTATAATTTTCCCAAACAAGCTATTGAGCTGCACTCAGATTTCAGACCTGAGATCTGGGTCTTCTCTAACTGAAACAAATGGGTGTTTGCCAACTACTTCAAAGGAAGTGTTTAAAAACGAGACTGTTAAACAGCTAAGGGAGCTGATGTAATCATATTTTAACCCAATTATCCTTTCCAATATGTATTTGTCAGCATTTAATCCCATCTGCCATTGTGCTGCCCAAGTGCCTAAATTGTATTGGTCCCTCAAGTGTTCTCTAGTCTTGGCTAACCTAACAATATCTGTGCCATATGCAAATTCTAATTTGCAAATGTTCTCCCTCATTTCCAGACACTATTAAACAACTGGTCTTACTATGGGCACTCTTCAGTTAATTCTTTGCCATTTTGGAATTTTACCAGTTTTTCTGGTTTATTTTCTACCACTTTACCAATCTCTAACCTATGCCAATGATTTACCTCTAAACCCCTGAACACATAGATCCTTGACTACCCTTGCTGAGGCACTTTGAAAAAAACACTAAAAAAGTAAAAAATTACCTAAACCAAACAGTTTCTTTAGTCACCTTTCTGTTGACACAACAAACAGATGATAGTAAATTTAAGAGTGTTTTCCCTTTTCAATGAAATATTCCTTTTTACTGCTTTTATGCGCTGTTTTTATTTCTGCAGATATTTCATTATTGTTTCTAGATACTATTTTAGTCCATTTACCTGGAACTTCAATGAACTCCCCTGGTTCCAAATTCTAAGGATATTTTAAATTATTTTTCGATAATAGGTCCAATATCTACTATCCAAGTGAATAAAAATTCAGGTTATGGCATATCTTCTTATAAGAAACAATCTGTGCCTCAACCAAAGCGATTTAATTCAAATGTAAATAAAACCATAGTAGGGCAAAAAGTCAGCTAAAGTAGTTACAACAGTGTAAAGACTTATGAAGTTTAATACTAAATGATACTTCTGTTTTTATGATTTAAGATTAAAGGACCAGGATCTATTTTTTTCTGTAACTGGTTCAGCAAGATATTTTAAAGTGAAAGATTCTAATTTTCATTACAGATTTTTAATAACACTGGCAGGAGAAAAGAACGTTAGCGTGCATGAAAATAGTTCCAATTGGATTACACATATGCTTGAGTCCTATGTTGAGTTGAAGCTTGAAAGGAAAAATTGTATAAATTTCACTTGCATGAAAAGTCTATTGATATAATCCAAAGTAGAAAACAGTTTTCATTTGCATCAAGCAAGTTTCTTGCAGATCAGTAACTGAAATGGTTATTTCAGTTGATGGATATAGGTAGACAAATTTGTTTGAACATTTAGACCCTGTGTTTCAGACACAGACCCATGGTAAGAGCAGAATTTAACATTTGGAGCCACAGGAATGGCTCATTACTATAAATGTCTGCAATACTAATCAAGAGAGATAATGTTCTAGTCAGGATAATAATTAACATTTAACTGACTTACAAATGTAAAAACCAGGACTCTCAAAATCCAGACCTCAACAAATTGAAAGAAACAGGCATCTACTTTTTTGACTACTTGGATTCCTCCCCCTAGAGGGCTACTGCAATGCTCAAGGGGGATGATTGCACATTGCAGTACAGTCAACACCAGGACGTCCACTGAATGCAGACCGTGCTTTCTGCTGTGCCTGCGACATCTTTTGTACCCTGAGAGCCAGCCAAGTTTACTGTATCCACATAAGAAAAAAAAGTCGAAGATTCCATAAAGAAGCTCAAATATGAGTTAAAAGCAACAAAGTGACTGTGGTGTAATCCTTACTGCTTATATATGCCAGAATAATATCAACAATCTTTTTCCAGTACAACCGCCAGTGAGCAAGGAATAGTACTAGACTAAACACAGAATGTAAAAGAGCGTAGAGAATTGGGGTCTGTGTTAAAAGAAACGTGAAACCCCAATGAATGGAGCAGAATGAATTGCAGACCATTCAGAGCAGCATTATAGGTTTCCCACGTGGGCACTAACAGCAGAGTTCCACGAGGTTTTGGCAACAGTACAGTTTGCAACAACAACAAAAATAGTTCGTTGAATTATTTAAGCATGAAATCAACATACCTCAGACAAAAATAACCAATGTATGTTAAGTGAAAGAACTTAAAAATAAAGCACTGAATGTGAGAGGAAATGCAGTGACTTTAGTTCACCCACTTCGTACACTCTTATTTCTCTGGAAATGCAATCTGAATGTAAGGCAGTCTGTCCAAGCCAGAGTACTGCTGAAGAGGTTTCCATGCAGTGTGCTCGCTGGGGTGGGCTGGGAGAGGGAGGAGTTTTATGAGGATGTACACCTCCTTCTCCTCCCTTCCTTTTGCTCTGTTTAGCTTTCATAAATTCTTAGTGATGCAATCCCTGCTATCCCTGGTCTTATTTGCTTGTTTCATGTTGTTGCTGTTCACATAACACAGGTACCTGTAATTTTATAGGGATAAGAAGACAGCTTCGCAAGAAACACTTCTTTCCCCTTTCTCCCGTAACTAATTTTCTTCAAAGGTGAAGAGAACAATAGCCTTTTTCCGGGAACTCAAATTTCTTTTTGTTTTAGGTTCCCCCCCTTTTCCTGCACAGTACTCTCATGGCATAACATATACATTGTTTTAGAACTTTAGTTTCATATGGCATGGCCCTGCATACAGCTCATACAGGGAAGTCATGGGAGAAATTGGGGGTGAGAACAAAGGCTGTAACATATTCATAGGCCTTTCAGGATGCTTGCATTGCAAGCATCACACATTTTCAACAATGCAGAAGCACTGCCCAGACCTTCAAACAACAGAGAGAGAGAAAAACCAAACTACCAAACATGCATAGCTATAGTGGGGGAAAAGATGCAGCAGGTTTGGATCTTTTTTAAAAGTTAAAAAATTCAATTTAGAGGAATTATCTTAGATGAAGTTTCTTGGGAGGAGCAGAATCAGACAAGAATCTTTTGGACCTCTCTCCTTTTGGTAGGAGGAAAGATTCCTGGCTAATTCTGGTTCCTTTTGGCAGCCAGGGAGCATTTACCACGTCTCAAAGGCAAAGTAAACTGGAAGCAGGAGTTTGGCTTTGCCTTTGCCACAGCTGGGGCAGTGCTGCCTCTCCGATACTGTAGTTGGGAGGGGAGGAACCCTGAGGCTGCCCAGGGCTCCCCTTCCTACTCCTCTCCCCTCAGAAAAGGAGTTGAACAGCAATTATTTTATGTGTTGGTGGTGATTCATGAGACCCATGAGCGGAGCGGACAGTGAAGAAATTCTGCTTGTCCCAGTGCCCCAAATACCACCCTCTGCTGGAGGTGCTACAGAAGGCAACCTTCTCCAGAGATGGATGGTGTTTCCTGCCAAGCCTTGCTGAAAAGGGATTCTGCTGGGGTGGACAGTGAATCAGTTGTCAGACTGAGTGAAAGCTCGTGCTTCATTAGAAGTTGGCATTAATTGCTTTCTGTAGAGCACACAGAAATTAAGCTCTCTTATCAACATAGTGACTGAGAAATAATAACAGCAAAGTCTGAATCAGAGAACAAGATGCAGTAAAACTGTCCACTAAAAGTTTCTAAAGGCAGGAGATTAAAATAAAAGATCAAACCATCATTAAATTACTTTAGTAATGAAATGAATTAATTTAGAAATGAATGAATACAGCAATTTCTTACCAGAAGGGATGCTGCTATAGGAACAAATATTGCATTCAAATGTGAAAATAAATTCCTTTATTGCTCATTCCAAAAGTATTTGGAAATACTTTTGAAAGGAATCTGTCTGTTAGAATGAGGAATCAAATAAAAACCCAAACCCAACTATGTTAAAAAAATAGCCACTTAGAGGACTGAGTTCTCAGCTAATTAAGGAGGAGTCTGACATCAGATGATCATATTCCAGTGCCATGACAGAAAAAAAAAAAGACTTTTTTGGTTTGGACATTGAGAAAGTCAGCTCTTTCTACTGCAGCAGATCAAGCATCTCAGCTTTAAAGAATGACAGAGAAAATGAAACTACAAGAGAACAGCCAAAGAGCAATTTGCTTCTATGAAAATAAGCAGCAGAAAAACTGCAATGATATCTTCATTTTGAGACTGGCAAGATCCATCCCTTTTTAGTTTTCTAATACGCCAGAAATACTAGTCAAGATTTTTCTTTATTACAACTGCTTATACTAATATACACAAACAACACACATGTACAGTTAGAGTTTCAGAAATTCTTGGATACTGAACCCTCCACTCCCACAAACTTCACTCTCCAATTCTCCAGGGGGCTATATATCGAAGGAGTATTTATTTTTCTACAGTGGTGCAAAACTAAGTTAGTGAAAACAAGAGCTGGGCCTCGACGCTTCTCTGAATTTTGCTGTCCTGCTTTGCAGCTGTGCAAGGCAGTAGGAGTGGGAAACTGCAGAGCAAGAGGTCACCAGTGCCACTAGTGCTCCTCAGAGTATTCGGAGGGGTTTGAATTCAGACCACTGTAGGATGAACTATTGTTTCCACTGTTCCCCTTGCAGTCCATGAAGACTATTTAATGTGGTGTGGGAGGAGGGGTGTGCTGAAATGAGAAGGGGAAGCTAAGGGCATGAGAAAGATTACGCAAGTGCTTCGGTGAGGGTTTTCAGTGGGGCTGTTTTCTTTGTAGTTGCAAACAAAAAACCCTTGTACCTGGATATTACCTCTGAGATACAACCTGAGACTTTCTATTTGTTGTGCCTATGCTATTTTTAAAATTAACTTCTACCCCATCTGAGCACTCCGCTTGAGATGCACTAGGTGTGCACTCACAGAAGCTATAGTGGGACCAGTGCTATAGTGGATAATAAGGCCCCAATGTTGCTGTAATTTCACTGGAAGGTAAGGATGTGCATTTTAAGAATCCATATGCTTTCTCCTAAGATGCCTGCAGTGGTGTGGATTCTAGCTGGACTAACAGGGTTGCGGCCCTCGTGTGCATATCCAGCTGCTGGAAAAGTTATAATCTGAACCACATGATATTCTTTTTCAGTGATTACATGATTTGTATAAAATAACTTGTATTAAATTTCATTGCATGGAAAGGTAAATAACATGAAATTTTACTAGTGTTAAGAAGGGATTTTTACTTTATTTTAACTTAAAACCTGTTCTGCCAAAAACACATTGTCACAGTTAGTTGAGAGTCTGGTTTCTTCCTGCTATGCGAGAATAACTTTGTCTGATTTCAAAATGCTATTATACAAGTTAACTGTTTTTAGTAATTTTCATCATTGTTTTCCTGGGCCACTTTTGCATCAAGGATTGATCTGTTTGGGACTTTTCTTTTCTTTTTTTTTTTTTTTTCTGGCATCCATAGAATCCACACCACAACATCATCAATTCACTTCCTTAGACAACAGAGAATTTCTCCCAGTTTGTCCTTTATGGTTATTCATCACCAGTGATCCAGGTCAGAGGCCCTTTTGGAAGTGCAATCTAGTGCCTGCAATTCTATAATATCTTGTAAAACATTTTAATCTTTTTACAAATCATTTTCCCTTTCTAGGCTCAGTGACACTTTCCAGTGGATTTTAAACTAACATTAAAACTTATAAATCTAGTTTAGCAGAATAGTCCACCTTAAAACAGTTTAATAATTTTCTCCTAGGAAAATGAGCAGGCATTTTGGACACTACTAATCGGTATAAACATCGGTATTATATCAACATCTGTGTAGCAAAGAAAAGGTGACACAAACAGTTGTCATGATTTTTGAATCAACAGTTAGACTTCCAGCTGCATGCTGAATTGTACACCTTACACTTATTAAAAGGAAGGGAACACTCAGTAGATACAGATTCACATATGCAAAACTTCTCGTCCTACATGGGGAAGGCATTACTTCTGTCATAGGAGCCTGTCTAAGTCCCACCCTACAAGCAACGCCATTTGTCAGGATCAAGAGCTCCAACAGTCACCTCTGCACTGCAAACCAGAGGTATGCCTTCCTCCTGAAGTACACAAAGGTGGAACTATATAGCATAGTGTGCAATATATATGCTACACTACTGGTATACAGCCTAGCCTGAAAATCCAACTCTTAAATTACTTTATGATTGTGACTTAAATAAGTGGAGCCAAAAGAACATATTTAATGTTTTCAGACTCCCAAATATAAAATACAAGGTGGTCTATGCACATAAAATCAGACATGATTTAAGTGAAAAATACTGACACTTGATTGCCTTTACGTTGACATATCGAACAATGAAATAAAGTTTCTAAGGGCTTACATGTAAAAAAATGGGTTGTTACTTTTCTCTGAATTTATTTGATATAAGCTTGATAGACTTAGTGCTCCATTTAAGGTAGGGAATGAGATGCTCTACTGTGTCACTCACTACTTGGGATACTCAATGCAGAGAGAAACAGAGCTGTGCTGCACACAGAAAACATAAAGAGGAAACCTCTCCACAATAGTGGTTCAAACCAGATTATATTCTTGCACTTAGCCATCCCTTCTCTCTTCGTCTCTTTGTATTGTCTTATCTGTTTGCATTTGGATTTTCATTGCTCGAAATAGTTTCCAACAGGTACCCAAATGCCAGGCCCCTGATTTTCACTAATTTTTTTCTGCTTGAAAAGCTCAGCTTTCCCATTTGGCATGAGACCCCTTTTTTTTTGTCAGGCCTTTGTTAGTTTGCAAGGCCTCTGCAAAACACGCCATCACTAGCGTGAGGTGGGGAGGCACTTTAGGAAGGTGGCAGCACAACTTTTAGATCATCCTGCTAATGCAGAATGGAGGCTCCTACCCTCATTCTTCTTGCTGGAAAAAAATGCAAGAAGGGTAACAGAAAGGCAATAGGCCCATGGATCTGAAGGTGGTTTTGTTTTAGTCTACTCCAAAGCAGGACAGTTTTGCTGAACCATGAGCGTGCTTAAAGGTCAGCTGTATTTTTTAAATTTATTTTTAGGAGAGAGGTTTGCCAAGATCTACTCTGTAATTCTAAAGAATTTTTCTACTTCATTGAGCCAGTCTGAAATTCCCATGCAGTATATGCAGGAAGTAGATTAGAGAAGGTCTTACTTTGAAGAAGAAATAATACCATGGACTTCCCTCTGTACTTGTATGGGAATGGATGGCATGCAAAGCGGCGTCTGTTTGACTGACATGAAATAGCTGAGAACACGTGGCTCAGAGTTGCCAGGTTTGCTTTTGGGTTAGTGTATAGAGAGCATTCACTGCTGAAGTCCTGATCACACCATCCACAAAATGTGAAAGACACCATTATCTGGCTGACAGGGATGCTGGGAGATTACGTAATGTTTGCACAGCTATTTTAAAATATGAAGTGCTGAGAATTATGCAGTATAATTGCTAAGAGCAAAGACTTATCCTCTCTAAAGAAAATGAGAATGACAAATTCTAAAGAAAATTATTTTGGAGAGTGTCTTTAACTACATTAATCTACACTATTTATCTATTTGCTAATTAAAATTATTTTAGTCTGTTAGAACTGATCAGAACAATTTACATGAAAAAAGACACCTGACTGTAGTTGTCACTGAAGTGTACTCAATCCGTTGAGAAAATCATTAAAAAGTTAGCACTGTACTTTCAAAAGTTCCCCCTTATTCCATGCCACATCTTCATAAGCTACTTAATAATTTAATTCTTTCTGTGTCTGTGTTTCAAGTTGGTTAAATCTGGGCTGCTAAGTGGTGCTTTCCTTTCAAGGGATTCATTTACTGAGGAATCCTCCTCACTCTGATTTAGTCTTTCATCTTGCATGGATGCTGCTTTACTCATCACTAATTCACACCACACATCACAGGCTACATCAACATCTGCATCTTCTGGACGGAAAGTTTTCATTTCTTCCCCTTTAAGAATATCTGTCATTCTGCAGTCCCAGTCATCAGCTCCTAACAACCTTCCCAGCTGTACAAAAATGCATTCTGAATAAACATTGGAAGGAAGGAAGCATAAATATTTGACAGCATTCACAGTCGAGGCAGGTTATTAAGCACTCTGCGTTTCAGAAGAATACTCAAGACCGTCTTGCAATGAAGTATTACAAGTGATACTCCAAGTATTTTTTAATCTAAGTAAGCTTTTACTTGAGAAGAGGCTATTAGTGCCTGGATATGAGAAGATTGTGGGCACACATAGCATTTTACAATTTCATTTTCATTTTGTCTGGTTTTGTGATTATAATATTCTGCATACCTGAATCTTTGTTACTTGGAATTTTGAGCATGCCCAGAACAGACACAGTAACAGCAGTTAAAATCAGAAATGAATGGCTTCCTCCCTGTGGAGTTAGTTAATGCTTATCCCACAGGCTGAACTTTAAGTGATTTGGTCATCTGAAAGACAGCTTGGTTCTCTCATTCTCCATCTGGGAGGTGTTTAATGCTATGGTGTTGTAATACACAAGCTACAGAGGAAAGCATTAAGAGGGAGAGCGAGTTGCTTTTATTGTCTCTCAATACCTTCACTAGAACTTCAACAATTTTTCCAATAATGTCTGTGTGACTGCCCATTAGAGTATCAATGAGGTAAACTGAAGCCTAATATGAACACATTATTGGAAAGCTGGTCTAAGGTGGGGTTTTTTTTCCAAAATACTATTTTTAGCTATGAGACCCAACAGCTTCTTGACAAAATTAATAGTTTATTTCAATCTGAATTCTAAAGTTTCTAGTTTTTCTTAGCAGGCTGATTTCAGAATAACTTCAATCACCTAGTCTAAATTAGATCTGAGTACATTCTTTTATTAAAAGATTAGCAAAAATATGTGTAATTCTTCCTATATCTATATCAATGCCAGATATCTGTTACAAACTTCCTTGTCCACAGCTATATAGTAAAGTAATCATTGCAATCACTGTTCTAATCTGTTCTCCTAATCTGAGGCCGACGTAATTTCTGGAAATCTTACGCTCTGGGCTGCTGGGAGCCAGGAAATCCTTGCTCCAGCCCTCCTACACCTGTGCAGAGCTCTGCTGCATCTGCACAATTAGTCCAGCTGGGGCTTCTGGCACAAGTGGCTGCACTGGCAGAGCCAGTTCTTCAGAGTATAAAACACGTAGATTAGTAAGATTTTCCCAGTGATGTCAGTAGAACACTTTTGGTGTTGAAGCTTGCCTGGGTAACATTCCATATTAAAACATGGATTTCTGACTAGATATTTGCCTAAATTCAGTCTTTTTTCCAAACTGTCCCAAACACTGCAAAAAGTTACTTACAGCCTGGATTTTTTTTACAGTGATCAAACACGACCAAATACATTTTCCCATCCAGATTCCTATTGCTTCCTTTCTTTTTAGCTTAATGTGAGATTTGCCATGCAGTAGGGGACACAACTCCAGAAAATGCAGAACCTGCAGATGGTATCTACAGAGCATCCCCTATAGCTCATTCACAGAAAAATACTGGATACAAGACCAGCAAATCCATTCTGTACATTTTTGTTTTCCAAATGAGGCTTAATGTTAACCTATTCTTTTGATCACAAGTTATACTGAAGCCCACAAACCTGCAGTACATGCTGATATTAAACTGACAGTAAAATACAGCATGAGACAGTACAGTCAACCTGACTGCACATTTATGAACCTTCGTAGTGTAAAAATTATCTTGCACATGCAAAATTGTCACATGCTAGCCAAAAAGCAGACACATTCAGCACTGAGCACTCAGTATTTAAGTACTTAATTCCTGTCATCGAATAGAGCAGCTCTAACTACAGGGCACTGCAAGAGCAGACATCAGAATAACCAAGCATGTCAGTTCAGACCACAGTGATAAGCTCCTGACAGAAAAGGACAAAATTCAGATAACTCGTACTTCTGAATTTCCTTGAGGTACAACTACTGTTCAGGCTTCGATGCAAAATGTAAATTTTCAGCTTTAAGGTTTTTTTTGCAATGGAAATCCATATCGTAACTTAAACTTGATTATTAGTGAGAGCAGTTTAGAGCATTTATGTGCAAATGCTTGAGGTTATTTTACACATCACACTGTAGTACATAACTGACCTCTGAGGAGATAAAAACCAGCAGGAAAAAATATACTTGCTGCCTTTGAGAAAAACACTTAGAACAACATGAGCACAACTCATAAATGACTTGTAGTACATCAGTATTAAACTGATGAGTCTGGCTTATAGCAAGCCAGATTTGGACTGCACAATCCTACAAAATCCCGCAGCCCGTAATAGCTTTATGAGCAGTACTAGACAGCACCAAATTTGCCCAGGAACATAAATACTTAAAAGAATATAGTAAAACATGGAAGTTGTTTGAAACTTTATGGAAAAAATTTAATTGTGGATGCAATGTAGTTAAGTAAATGGGTTTTATTTGTTAGCTAGTCTCATATGCCCTGAATGTACATACATTTGAAAATCTTGTTTAACCTGATTTTTTATAAGTATCTTGTTCCATTTCAACATAATCTTTTAAATGTGTTCCAGCAACAAGAACTCATATGTCACATATATTCAGCATCTTCAATTTGATAAGCTAACTAGTGCAGGGGCATAAATTGCATTTTCCTGCTTTGAGACTAAGCACATTATTTTTGTCTAATCCTCTATTTTACACCAAATCCTTCCTGAGGAGTCTTAAAAATTCAGAGCAAAGAACAACATAATTTTACAATTTCAAATGGAGACATGGAAGTGGGCTACACCATTACCTGCAATACCAGAGACAGGCACACAGCCTCCAGACATACAGTGGATAACAAGAGCCTTAATGTGTCTCCAGCTGTAGTGGCACGTGTTACAGGCAAGAGAAAATGCCTAATAAGTACTTACATATCTTGCATCCAAAAACCAAAAAGCATGCAAGAGACGAAACCCTGGTCCAGTGAAATGCAAGGCACTGGCTGACTTCAGTGGGTTAAGCAAATGCACATACCCTGCAGTGTCAGGACATGCCAGAAGGCAATGCCTTTCTTACTGTGCCCTCACAATCATGTGGTTGGCAGCTACAGAAGTGTAGTGCAAGCTGTCCTGCATCTTCAGTGATGCTCTCAGAGCTGCATGCAAAGTCTAGCACCATAACCCAGAGTGTTACTGTGAGATCTAGGCTTCAACCACACAGGTTCAACTTCCAGTGTGTCAGAAATGGGGCACTTGGAGCTTCAATATAAGCTGCGTTTACCTATTCTGGTTGCTAAGCCAGAGACACCAAGCTCCAGTCACTACTTTCATATTTGTTCCTCCAGAAAAAAGTAGAGCTCATTCTAGGTCGAAAAAACCCCGTGCACCATAGCAAAATTCTCAACACGAACTACAGAGTAAGGGCAGGAAAACCTGAGCAGGAATACTTAGGTGGCCCCTAGACACTGGTTTCACAGTAATTGTTCCACATCTGTGGAGAATCTGTGGTGCTCATAAACATTACTGGGAATGCAAGGTTTGTTACAAGTGCATTTTATATAAGACATGTCAAAATGCTGTCATTATGCATGGATGGACAGAAAGCATAAATTAAATATTTCAAAAAAGGATCAGAGAGTTCAGTTCAGAAATTCAGAGTTTAGCTCAGAAACTGAAGTCAGCTGGAAAATGAGTCCTGCCATCCTTGGAATTTCTGAACTATTAGGTGAGACAGGCATTTTGTGGCAAATAGATGACAAGAAAGCAGCCTGTTTACATTTGAAAAGCTCCATCTTGATGAGATTAAAATTATGTCAGTTATCTATATCCAAATGTGGGTTTTTTAGTTTAGAATCATGGTTCTTTCTCCAAATGAAAGCCAGTGCCTCAAGATTGGACTGGTTAGAGGAAAACTTGTATTTCAGTCAGAATGGATTTTTTTTAAGATTGTCTTTGTGTAACAGGACATAATGTGTCTTTTACTGTACATTTGTCCATCTTGAATTAGTTTTGACACTTTCCATAGCCAACAAACAAACTCCTAATAAAAACAGCAGTATTTGAAGGATAGAACTATAATATTCTACCTATGTTTTCATAACTAAGGAAACTGTAACAATGCTCTAAACTAAACCCAATCTAAAATAGCACATCCCCGATGGAACAGAAGTGACAAAAATATCTGTGAAGCTTTCCAAGACTTACTATGCATGAAGCCATTTTATGTGGTGTTTTTTTAATAGCATAGTGTATTCAAGTTCAAATTTTCTCTCCAAGAGCTTTTAGATCTCATAGCTAATACAGAAAGATGTTATAGAATCTGTGGTCTTCGAAACCACAATCCATCACTGAGCAGCAAGAAGGCAAGGAAGTAGTTCAATTCATACTACTTAATTTTATCTCTATGATCTAAACACTTTGTGAAGTGCTTCAGCCTCCTATAAATCAATCCAGTAAAATATAAGAAGTACCCTCCACAGGGTGCATGATCATCTTCACCATGCCTGCCACGGAAAGTTAGGGCTTTATTTATTTTGCACAAAATCTCTCTTACAAATTATCCAGTTTAAGTAGGATTTAAAGCTGTTCTGCCTTGATCACTGAAATGAAAAATCAGGGGTCAGCTCCTGACCAGCATAATCATCTTTTTCAAAAATATTGCAGTGGGGCATATAAAGTTGTTCTAAGGACTGCCAAGTAAAAGAAAGTAATTGCCTGATGGTGGTGATATTTGCAAGACTTTTACAGAGCTCAGAATTAGCTTCTTTACAGGTGAAGGCTGCTAGAGGTGAGAAGGATGATTGAGGCACGTGCTGGCCAATTTGTGGATGAACTAGAACTGGTTGATGTACTTTGAAAAATTCTCTAAATGCTCACGGAAGCCTCCCTCCTGAGGGTAAAGAGACTCATCATTGATGAGAATCCTAATTAATTTCCATCTGATACTGAATAACTTGTCCTTTCGAGCCTTTCAAATTTAGCAACATTTTAATATTCTTTCAGGTTCAGAATGTATTGATATATTTTTAACCATGATACCTCATATGGATTTGGATGAAGTGTGAAGTGGGACTCTGAAGTTTAGAAGTTCAGTGGCTCATGCTGGAGAAAAACATTGTAACAAGCCCCCGGTTAGACTTCTGTTTTGTCACTTCTTTGTTTTACCTCATTCAGTATGCGTCGTGGCAACTTGATTTCTCAAACTTTTGCACCATTCTAAGTTGAAAGCTCTATAAAGCACCAGTAGCACTATTTTTAATACAGTCTTGCAAATAAACTGATCTGACAAAAACTTATTTCTCTGATCCTCTGTTGAGAAATATTATTTACAGTACCATTGTTTCAACCTCTATTAAAGTTTTACAGGACATTCCATTATTTTTCTCATGCCTGAAGTCAGGTGAGCAACACTTATAATTACTTGATTTATCCCATTTAACTTTTTAAACAGTGGGACATAAGATGTGTTTCCCTAGAATTCCGACACTTTCTCAGTTTTCCAAGACTTATTGAAAATAAATATTAGCAGTCAAAAATACTCATGAGACACATCTCCTAAAATACTTGGGGGAAACTTTCTGTTGGCTGTTGACTGGTGATGTTTAAAGATTCTCCCAAATAACTCCAAGAACAGAAAATACTTCATCAATCTATCCCATTAATCTATTATTTACTGCTTTACTAGTTAGAGAATTGAAATATTTATTGAAAACATCTACTCCTCCCAGAAGTAGGGACATTACCTGTTCGTCTAGTAATTGTATATAACTGATTTGTTCCTTTAATTTTAATATATTATCATTCTCCAGTGACCATTGTCTTAGGTTACAAGGTAAGATGTAACCAAAAGTACGTATTTTATCACCATCTGATGAAACCAGGTCGGGCAGGGTACTTTATCTCTTCTGTGACACATCCCTGATAACTCCCTCTGGGAGACAGCTTCAGTTAATGGGCCATCCAGCCTCACTGCATCACTCATAAAATTACATCACCCCAGTGTGAGATGCTGCGCCCAGGGGGAGGAACCAAGCATTCCCACCTGGATATAATCTGAGGTTTGGAACACCACAGGCAGCCCTTACCTACTGGATTCCCAAAGGACAAGAGCTACATAACCACCACTGGACCTTCAGAGGAGGACCAGACCTTTCTACAGGATCACTGCTTCAACAGAACCACTTCAAAGAGGACTGCAGCCACCACTTAATTGGACTGGTACCACCACCCTGCCCAGCAGGGTGTCAGGTCATATCCTGACTCTGTCAGGTGAAGCCAGTATTTCTGTATCATTGCCTTGTTATATATGCTAGTAAAGAACTGTTATTGCTATTTCTCATATAATTGCCTGAAAGCTCCTTAATTTCAAAATTATAGTAATTCGGAGGGAAGGGGGTTACATTTTTCATTGCAAGGGAGGCTCTTGCCTTCCTTTAACAGACACCTGTCTCCCAAACCAAGACAACCATAGACTTTTTCTAGTTCTTTTCCTTCCTTATAAACCTTATACTAGTTATAGTTTTTTTCAGTTTCAATTGCTGAATTATCCTTCCTCTGGATTTAAATATTTCCCTCCCACCCTATATGTTTCTTTTTAAATCAGTATAAGGTTTTCTTTCTTAGATTTGAGATTTTAGGTGCAGGGATAGAAAAGTAAAATCTTGCCAACTACTGCCCAAGGATAATCAATATTTATATTTTTCCCTTATGACTGAACTCATAATCAATTACAGATTTATGAGTATTAGGTGGGATTTTATTATACTCATATATATCTCAACTAACCATTTCATAATCAGGACAACCAACAATATTTAGTTCTAAGAGCAGCTTCTACATAAGCAGTAAGATGAGGATTACCATGGATATCCTATGGAAGATGGAATGCTTATCAAGTCAGGAAATTGATATTTACAATTTACAGGTTTTGAAAGAAATTCCAACATTCCCTGGCACAGAGGTTTGAGTGTCTGAAGGTCCATGATCATCCAGTCATAAACATCTGACACTCCGCTCACAGGCAGGTTTTTCTAGGCATGCTCCTTGTTTATGTTGGTGTTTGCCACAGGTCCCCAGACCTTCTGCAAGCTGCCAGAAAGGGCACTTGGACAACTAATCTATGCTCAGGAACGTATTTTCCAGCTAGTGAGGAATCTGGACCCCTCTGCCAAGTAGCAAGTTCTACTCATACAGATTTAAATACTAGCAAACAAAGTTGAACATATGCTCACAAACAACAGATTCCAAACTGTTTTATTACCTAAACCCATAACAAAGAATCGCTTCTCATGTCACAAGGATGCCTTAAACAGTTTTTGCTCCCAATACTTTGAACACAAATAAAAGAAAATAAAACCTCTCATACCCCCTAGGCAGGCTCCCTCCAAAAATCTTCTGCTGTATATAACAGACCTCCTTTTCTCAATCCCACAGAACAGGTAAATTACTGAAAGTTTGTTAGGAAAACTATTAGAATGAGGATCAAAATTATTTTACCAGCAGTTACAGCTGCCTAAAACATTGAAAAATTAGGTCATTAATGGATTTTGGATTTTGGTTAAGCCATCCATATAAAAAACTTCTCCTGTCTTTGTAAAATTTGTTAGTATGAATCTGTGCATTGTCTGTGAGTTGTCTGTGAGTTGTCTGTGAATCAAAAGTGATGGGTAACCATAAGTGATCATTACAGTAATTTCCTGTCCAACTTGGTTGTAGACTTCATATTAAGGGGATCATTCTTTTCCATCCAGACCAGAGTATTTTTTTTAAGACAATTGCTGCTGGTCTTAGAAATAAGGAACTTTTTATAAGAGCACTCCTTTACAAAGGTTTATCCAAATGAAAAATCTTAACATTTTGAACATTTCTCATTTGTAACTAAAACCAGAATAAATGGGGATGATTTCTAATGACAATCTGTGTTGTGTTACTCTTGCTGCTGAATTATATTCATTTTATTGCTACAATCTTTGTACTTCCCAGGTCTGCTGCAAGACATACAGCAATTCCAGTTCTTATCAAATATGTAAATCTTCATTTTAACTGTGGAAACTGAGGTTCACATTTGAATGTTTCACAGAAATATGCACTTTCAACCATGGCTGCAGGCTAGTGTTCCCTTGTGGAAGTCATCCATTTTTAGAACTAACTGTACAATTAGGCAGCTCAAGTCATGCAGAAGATCCATGGAATTTGTGCATATTGCTCATACGAGGGTTTTTTTGTGTTGGTTTTTTTTTTTTTTTTTTTTTTTTGTTATCGTTAAAGCATTTATTTGCTCATAAATAAATCTGAAATGCAGAAAAATAGCTGTGTTCAAATAATCAAGGACTGCAAGGGAGGCCACGTCAAAGGACATTTTTCTTGGGTGACTGAAAGTTAGCATGGTACATAAAGCTAAATTATAGAAGGCTTTTATTAATCAGTAAATTGCAGTATTTCTTCTGTTACCACGGTATTTGGCAAACATTTCTCACATTAGGCAATTAAAAAGGCAATAGCGCTGTTGTCTGGCAACTTTGGAAGCACTTAAGTTCAAAATTACAAATTAAAACAAAGACTAGAAGTAAGATAATTATCCTTTGTTGCTTTTGACTTCTGGTCTCACAATCAGAAGTCAGGAATGCAGTGCATCAAGGCTGCCTGGGGGTCACTAAGCAAAGTGATTTCAATTAACAGTTGCATACGAGGAGCTTCTACACCCAAATGAAAGAGGATGCCAGAGCACTTGTTTATGAAATTGGAGGATTTAAACTGTTTAATAGGTATTACAGTCTCAACAAGTCCTCTTTAATGATATTTGAAGGAACAAAGCTGTGCTGTAGCCCTGAGTAGAACCCTGACAATATTCAAACCAAATCAAATTTTCAAATGCAGTGTGGAATATTCTGAATATCGGCAAGAGGGGAAATCCTCTGTTAATCCTGTGTTAACCTTTGTTAATTATTGATGCCAAGAATATTCTAAATATAAACACATAAATGAATACAGGAAAATGACTCTCTTTTTTTGTACAGCCTCTAACCTGAGCAGCTATTGAAGTTCTGGCATGTTCTGCTTCCCTAAAAGAACCTTTGAAAGTCCTTGGCTTTGACAACTTTGTTTACAGAGCCCCTCATCCAGTAAGAGATTTACTTCATTTGATGATACCTGAGAGTTTCTGAAATGTGTTGGAATTCCTGTAAATTATGACAGTGTAGTTTCAGATAACTTGGAAAATTGTTTAGGATAATTGCCCTCAAGAAGCCAGACATTTAACTGAGTTTCCAGAACAGGCTTGCTTTGTTGATTTTATATGGACAACCTTATGCTAGACTCAAACTCCATTATTCTGATAGTTTAATTGTAAAAACTACTGATCACTGGGGGAATATCTGGTGGTTACTCATTTTGACAGTAAAGACAGTAATTAGAATGCAAAAATTTAGCTGCCTGTTTTTTAAAGTCTTGCACTTTAGCCTAAAATTTATGTCACATATCTCCCAAGAATGAATTTTCTTGCATTTCTATTGGCTTCTCTTTCCTTCTGGCCTGAAAAAATGAGAAGAGTCACCACTCTTTGTGACTAGTACTTTTATCTTTCTATTTACTGGAAATTGAAAAAAACAAAACAAAACAAAAACCAAACCAAACCAAACAAACCACCACCCCCCCCCCAAAAAAAAAAAAAAATCCCCAAAAGAAAAGGCCTTAAAAATGTTGTTTCCATCCTTCCTCTTACCTTGCTTCTATTAGCAAAACCTAGGTCACATTTTGGGTCAAGAGTCCTGTTTCATCCAACCTGGGTTATCTTTTTTACAAACCAACTCAAACAAGGTGACATGGTTTGTGGTCCAGGCCACCAGAACACATAGTAATTTATCAAACAGTTGGAGAGAGCCTGATGGGAGAGTCAGCCACGTCCCTGAGTCCTGTCTGCTGAACAGTTTATTGACTGAGGTTGTCACACCAAAAATCTCTCCCCTTCTGGAGCGCTTGCCTCCTTCACAAGAGGATGGACAGGTTTGGCAGCAAGTGGGCCAAACAGCTCAAGCAATGCATGTGACTAATTCCACTTTTCTTCACAGCCCCTGTATCTCTTCTGCAGCAACAGCAGCTCTTTAGAGACAACTCTCAAAGGATTTCAGTTTTCACTCTCATATTTTCAGTGTCCTGCCATCCCCAGTACTTCATTTGCTTCCTATTCACACTGAGCACTCAAATTCTCTTACTCCCAGTTTTTAACCTTTTTCTGGCAGGAGACTCCTGTGGATGTCTTTTCCCTGCCTAGGTGCCTCCTTCCTTCTTATTGGTTAGCTGAAAGTCTGAACCTCAAGGTGATTTTTTTCCCCCTTCCATTTGCTTTTAGCCTGTGTAATCCCAACACAAGACTAATAGGGAAATTTAAAACCGGATCTGAGCTGTTTTTAATACCGTGTTGAGAGGTGGAGTTGGCTGGAGTTCAATTTTGTGCTGAACAGCTCACTGTAGCTCAATAAAGACTTGTGTCTGTGTTTCTGTTTATATGGCTGGAGCAGAGCACAGAGTATGCTTTTTCATTTATAATTACATGGACACAAGACAAACACCTCTTAGCTTGCAGAAAGACAGGTCATAAAATGAGCTCCCAGGAGACTGGAAACCTACATTATCAGTCCTTTTTTTACTGGAAGCAACCCAATCCAATGCAAGTGTTGTTCATGGAAGTTGTAGTTTGATGTCTTAGCAGAGTCTAGGCGACCTGGGGCGTACTCAGCATCACGTTTACTCAATACAAGTATTTTACCCAGGAATTAGCCACATAATGAGAAGAAAAGAAAGAAAAAGATAAACTATAAAGCAGGGGCTCTGCCTTACTCCACAGCAGTGTTTTCTCCACATATGCATGGGGAGGAAGGATGATTTGGACTTACAAATTCAGGACAGCATCTATTTGAAAACCAGATTGTCATGCTTAATGCATAAGGCCCTGCATATTGCTGTGTTCAACAAACACAAAAGAACTTTCAAAGCACATTCCATGCCTAGTTTCAACACATAACGCAGAGGAGTAAGAGTAACCTCTTTTGTTATGGCCCAGTGCAACCTCGTGCTACCCTGCCCCATAAAAACACCTGCCCTACTCCCACTCTGACTTGTGCCAGTCACAGTCACTCAGAGTCACCCCAGCTGCCACAGCCAGACTGTGACCCTCGGCAGATGTTAACCTGGAACTGGAGCAGCCATAACAACAGGGACAAATACACACATTGGAGTGTGTGGATGCATATATACACATGGATTCCTTATATTACTTATTAACATATATTTAAAGAATTGTAATAGATGGATTAAAACCCTTTTTTCTCATTAATAGGCATTTGCTTCAAATCCTGCTTAAATTTCAGGCAGAAACACTGAAAAATGGCGCAACACAGCAAAATGGCTTTTGCTAATCATGCTTTAGGACAGCCTCCCAAAGACATGCTGGGCTGGCAGGAAAAACTGTGCCACACCTACAGAGGATTACCCAGGTCATGCCAGGGAACAAGCCCACTCAACACTTCTCAATTTGTCTTCGGAGCAGGTTGTGCAGGGCAGCCCTCTCTGCTCTCATTCATGTTAAACACAGACTCTCCTAAGAATTCCTGACACATGCATATCTGTCCTGAAACTACCCACAATAGGGATTAAAGAGATGTACAATTTAACCTCAATTCATAATCCTGCTTAAATCAGGAGCAAAATAAATCACTAAGAGCGATGACAGCACTGTTCTCAGTGCTCTGTATGTGACCCTGGCAGATCCCTTTGGAAGCACAGGAAAGGCCTCTGCATCCACTAAAGGAGCATGCTGACTGTTACAGACTGTTGTGTGCTTTCCATGCATCCAGGATGCAAACCATGGTATGGACAGCTATTATAGGTGCATTGAGCTGGCTTTCTCAAAGAAATAAATAACTTACTAGACCAAGTTGACTGTATCCCGGCTATGCTCCATATGCTAGATAGAGAAGGTCTCTCTGGAGATACCCTCAACAGCATCAGCAACCATTGCTTACTCACAGAGCCTATCCCTCTTTCTGCTTTTTCATCACCAGTGTTAGCAGTCGTTTATTAGCAACTGATCCCCTGATTCTGGGTGCCAGCTGTGTCAGGACGCTCTACAATCATGATGCTCCATTTACTGGGAAAATTTACAAATAGAGTGTGGCAGTCATTTAACAGCTGAGATCACTGAAAAGCCGAACTACAGGAATTCCATCCTTCTGGGAACATCTTAACACTTGCAGTTTACTGGGCACTTGTGGTCAGTTCATGTCCTTATTCAGGTCAGAGCTGACAAAGCATAGGATTTTTTTTTGAACAGTGAATTCCTTCTCCTCCTTTAGTGAGGAGATGGGATTTCTCTAGCATTCATCCAGGCCAGTACAAAGCCACAAAGTTATCCCAGTAACAGCATTTGTGTCTAAACAAAATGAAGACCATCCTGTTGTGCAAGGCAGACGCTGTGCACCACTTCCCATCCCACTGAAATGAGTTCACACTTGAACTCAGTCCTTTATAGGTGCCTCCTCTTTGCTTTTATATTAAAGTGCATAGTCTTTTTGGGAGAGATAACTGGAATACTATTCCCTCCCAGAAATATATGGCTCTGGGAAAAAAAAAAAAAAGATTTTAAGGAAAAGCCTAATCCCATTACAAGGTCTGATGCAGCTGCAGGAGAGATAAACTGGACAGCCATTTAAAAAATTTAGGTTGGTTATAATAGCCCAAGCTAATCTATTTCTTACTCACTGTATTTTCTAATTCCCTCCCTAACACATTGCCTACAGAATTTCATGGCAAATTATTATTTTTTAAGTAACATTATACGTTAGCAATAACCAGGATGCTCAGATCTGCACTTTCAGAACATTTGAAGGCATGTTCAGAGACTAGGTTTTGCACCCAGTGTGTTGGATGGGGGATGGGTACAAAGTTTATATTGATCAGATTTATTCATAAAAATAATTTCTCAGAAATTCAACACGTAAGCTGACTTCTATGGTCTCTAGGAATTACTATAAAAAAAACCCCAAACCCAAACTCACAAAATCTCTCTCATTCCCTCTCACCCACACTCAGCTGCTCTAGCCAGTAGGCTGATCCAGCTGTGCTCTATTTTTACACTGAGGGACAGTAAATAGAAAGGAGCATTTGCATCATTCTGCGCTGGCTGTGATCACACAGCTGCCACTGCCTGGGCTTGCACGGGGCCCGAGCAAGGTGTCTCATGTGCCACAGCGAGTGCAGAAAGGCTTTTCCAGGACAGCGCAGGAGGGGGCTGCAGGCAGCTGGGAGGGCAGCGCTCGGCATCGCCCCTCGGGCTCAGCACGGCTTTGTGCCACTGGGGCGTTCCGAGCGCTTCTGCTGCGGGTGGGGCACAGCTCTGGGTCTGCACTGCCTCTGCTGTGCATGGATCACGGAACAGGCCATGGAATAAGGAGTTGCTTTTTCAATGTCTTTTGGAAAAGCAGGGAAAAATTTATTTTCCTTCTTCAATTCCACAAAACCTCATCTTGGATTTATAAAACATTTGTAGAAAAAGTTCACCAGAAAATGCAACTTCTTCTCCTGCCCAAAAATGGGAGTATTTTTAATTTTTTTTCCCCATGAAATTTTTGGTTAATTTTGATCTAGCCTTTTATTATTTAATTTCCAAGCAGAAACAGAACAAAAGTTACAATTAAAAGAAAATTCCCATCTAAAAAAATTAATTACTACTTTTACCAGACAAAACTTCTGGTTTTGATTTAAGCTCCAACTTTTTTTGGCACAAGGTTTTCAGGCAAGACATTCCAGACAGCTTGAAATTTGAAGATAGTTTGAGAATTATGAACATGACCACCTACCACATCTGTAAAAGCTACTTATTTAAAACTTTAAAAATGTGAATATCCATCCATGCAAGTAAATGCCCATGGGGCAGACCTCTTTTTATCCAACATAACATTGACAACATCTTCTTAACCAAAAAATCTTGGGATTTAAAATCTTTTGGATTTAAGGGAGCACTTCTGTGCAGGGAAGCTGGAGTCAGCCTTGCCATGCAAAGGCTTCAGAAGCTCCACTGCCTGTAAGCAGCGGGGGCACACCCCAAACAGCCTGGAATAAGACACCCACTGCCCCTTGGCTCTGGGGCTTTCCTCGTTTCCATGCTCAGCTTTTCCTTTTAATCAGTCTACATACTAAGGGTGAGCAGACCAACCTTCTGTAAATATCACTCCTACCGTGCAACTTTCAGTGTTATATTTTAAATCAAAATCCATATTTTCCTACAGATGTAGAGCACAATTTAATGAAAACCTAGTCTTCCATTTTAGTAGATGCATTTTAGTCTCCAAAAATCATGGAAAATAATTGCCAATGTCCACCGCAGTGCAGATGTATTCCACTGTAATCCACCCCAATGCATTTAATTTCTTTCATTTCTTTGTTCTGCCCTAGTGCCATTTAACTGTCTCTCTCTTTACACATATCCATGCTGCTTTTATATATCCTTCATCTTATAAAGTGTGCTTCACCAACAGGCTAAGTAAACATTTACAGTGATATATAACACTTACTGACAACGTCAAGCCAAATAGACTGTGATCCAAGAACAGGCTTGATTTCCCTCAGTCTCCTCTCCTCAGGCAAAAGCTTGAGTGAATAGATGAACCCTGTTCTGCACCTTGAAGGTCAAAGGAATAGCTTTGACAAACCAACAGGGAAACAAATTCTGGGGCTGACAGACTTCCTCCAAGAACCGTCCGCCTCCAGCATCCCAATAACTGAACTTAAAGATTGCGAAGAAAATAATCCATTTATTAGCTACTATCACAGCACAGAGTAAGAAAAAATCACCGACGCCCAGACAGTTGGTGTGCAAACAGCAGCCCCATGGCTTCTAACCAGCATTTCAAATCAGGCTACTTGCAGGCTTGGCATTTGAGAGCAGCTTCTTGTTGGTGTAACTGGGTTTTCATGCAATTGTACAGGCTTGACTGCTCTGTCCATTATGATTTTTTAACTCCTTCAAAATTTCTAAGATATTTAAATATCAGCTTGAATTAGCAAGTTGCAATAAAGAATCCCTTGTGTACTATCAAGCTGCTTCCCATTTTACTTCGTTTAACAATCACTTTTAACTCTCCTTAGATTCTTCCTTCCCTCAAAAAAGCACCACATCCTCTCACAACAGTTCTCACCCTGGCCCTGATTGATTTTCCAGAGCTAACGATATTTCTGCAGTGGGCTACCCAAGCTGATCCCATGGAACAGCACCGTGGCCCTGCCTGGCTGCCGGGGCCCAGGGACGCACCCTGGAATGTGTCACACATCAGCTGGCAGCGTGGGTAGCTGGCTCACACGTGGAGCCCCCGGTGCCACTGCCGTGGTCAGCCTCCTCCCAGACACTGCAAGGTCAGGCTGACTTCTGCCACCAGAGGTATTGAAGTGAGAGTGCAAGCAAGAAAAGCTGATGTAATGCCTTCCAGAAAAGTGATGAAAGAAAGAGGAAATAAATGTTTGGCTTTTTGTCCTCTTTTTGTCTCTGAGTCACTCATTTATATTATTAATATTGTTATTTAAAACTGTTTAAGAGACAGTGCATCTGCACTCCCTCCATGGATTTCAGAAGTAAGGGTTGTTTTTTTTTTTTTTAAACTAACTAAGAAACATTTAAAAATCATTCAGAAAGATAATTCCCTATTTCCAGTGGCTTGGTTTTTGAAGTTTGTGTTTGTTTGTTTTTTTGTTTTGTTTGTTTGTATTGGGGTTGTTTGTTTTTGTTAATGAGGTAAAATAATATAGTCCTGTACAGAGAATTCATTATTTCAAGTGTTGGCATATTCTCACTTACTGCTTAAAACAATGAGGATTAAATCTGACTCTTTTCTGCAGTATAAATATAGCTGTATGTATCTTATGCAATTCATACCTAGTCTTTTATTTACTTAATTTAGTTTATTTTTATGTCTTCCATTTTCATGATTTTCCCTAAGGTAGTAGTAGATGAGCAAATAATTTTAATATAAAAGATGCTCCCCATACTTCTATAAATTATTTCCACATTGCCAGCAAGCCAGCAAGGAATGAGAGTGGAGATGTCTGCTGTAAATTTAATGTAGCTGATTATTTTCAAGCAGATGGACAGAACAACAAATGCTGTAGCAAACATTCATCTAACTTGTCTGTTCCAAGTATTGCATTTCTGCAGCTCAGTTTTATTTAAATGTTAGCAAATTTTGCTGGTCTCAGTATGTGTCAGAATGCAAAGCAGTGATCATTCCAGAACACCCATTAGTCCAATCTTTGGTCAAGGAAAGAACATTGACTTTCAGCTAATAATCATTCTGGCATTACATATAACATGTTTGTAAAATGAGAGGAACCATGTCCTTGTATCTTGGTCAATGAATCCTGCAGCTTTATATTTATTATGGCCTTAGAAATCTATATTCCGACTCTTTTGTGAATCACCCTCCTAATTTCTCTTCTTTCTTTGCAATAAAAAAAAGCTTTATCTTCTTCAGTGACTTTTGCATTTCTTTTTCAGAAAGTCTATGAGAACAAAAACCTCCTCAATCCACTTGGGACATCACATAAGTGATGCTACCCAAATAACTGACCCACTTCCTAATGGCTTTGCTTTTAAATGATGTCAACTTCTTTTTTTTTTTTTTTCTTTCAAAGAAGAAAACAAAACAAAACAAAAAACCCACCAAAAAAACACTCCCCAAAAAAACCCAACTCAACTTTAGTTAGGAAAACTTTCAAAGAGTTTTCCAGATAGCGTCTGAAACTTTCTGGGTTACTTTGAAAGTCCAACAGCAAATTGCTTTTCAAGTTTTTGATTTTTGATTGTCATGACAGGCATCTTTTGCACAGTCCCAGAATATTGCAAGGTTAAGAGCAAGTCAATTTGCACCATGCAAACAATTCTGGGTTGGCTGCATGGAGGCTCGAAGGGTATTTCCTTCAACTTCACCTCTGTAAGGTAGATTTACTCCCTCCCAAACCCTGCTGGCAAGAGAAATACAAACTTGCCAGAACTGGTATGGCACATGCAGGAAAATCACAGTAACACTTTGGTCAAGTCTGCACACTAAAATTCTTAGTGAAACTACATGGCATCTGCTTTTTCACAGAATTTACTTAATTCTTTACAATTATAATAAAAAAATTGTTTTCAGGTCCCTCCATAGCAAAGATAAATGAAAACAAGATCTAAGTTCATCCAAACTCGGGGGTTTTTTAAAGTTAATTTTAAAATGCCATGCCCAGAACATAACTAGTGTTCCATCTTCGTTTTTATTTAGCAGCAGTATAAAATGCAAGTCTGCTGGTATTATAAAGCTGACAGTCAAAAACTATCTCCAGTGGTCTGAAAATTTCTGTGACATCTTTTCCCAAGTTTAAAAAAAAAAAAAAAAGTGGTGTGTGTGGGAGTTTTGCTGTCTTATTGTTCTGTTTCCTCGCTGAACACCAGAAGGGCCTTTTAGATTTAAAGAGAATTAATGTGGTGGTGTGTTCACTGCAGGAACCGAATTCCTGAAGCCTGTGCACACTGCTAAGTTACACTGGAAACAGCTGTAAGCTGTGCAAAATGACCTGTTGGGGATGACCGCTGGCACACTGGGGATGGCTGGTCAGAGGCAGCACGCTGCAACACCATCGGTCCTTCTCGGCTGCTCCAGCCAACCCTCTGCCCTTCTCTTCTGCGCCTGGCCTGGGAAGTGCAGGGCTTCCTGCAGCGTTCAGATGCCTTCCCACACATCTCCTTGCTACTGCAGCCTCCTCAGGCCCGCATGTACAGCCGGAGAATGCTGACCCTGCCTGCCTGCTGGGCTGGCACAGAGCTGCAGGAAACCCAGCAGTACCACAGCTGTCCCTCAGAGTGCCCGGGTCTCACGTAGCTGCTGGAATATTAGTGCTTGAAACCTAACTGGAGGGGGGAACAGAGCCCTCAGCGTTTCTTTTCTTCTCCAGGGCTGTTTTTAGACAGCTTCACACATAACCCGAGGTGGGGGAGGGCCGCCCTTCCCACTCGGAGCGGCCCGGCCAGCCCATCAGGAAGGATTAGCATCACCGCCCCGCACTGCAGCGTCTGGGAGCGCACTTGTGCCGCTGCCCTCCCTCCCTCCTCTCGCCTCACCTGCCCTTCCCTCCCTGTCCCTTTTCCAGGGACGGGTTCCTCCCTCCTCTCGCCTCACCTGCCCTTCCCTCCCTGTCCCTTCCCCAGGGACAGGTTCCTCCCTGCTGCCCCTTGATCTGCAGCCCTAATGGTGCAAACAACATTTGACAAATTCAGGGACGGGCCTGGGGCACACTTTGGGTTTTGGCGAGAGTTTTCTGGTACTGCTGCTTGAACACTACTGTCACAGCCATGTGACCCTCTACTTCTGCAAATTTGTGGTGGAAAAAAGATCCAGCATCTTCTATTTTGGCTAAAAATATCCTATAAATATGTACAAAGTTATTCATGGTGTCAAGCATTAGGGAAGAAAACAAAATCATAGACACCGAGATAAAAAAATGTCAGAAGTATACTGTAGCATTCATTATTTCTTGGTCTCCAAAGCCCTGTCTCCCCCAGTTCATGGAAATACACTCTAGTTAATTTATTTAATTACCTTAGCACTGTCCAGATACCACCCAGCTTTCATTTCTAACCCAATCAAATTACTGATAAAATACAATACAGGGACTGAACTTTTTTAGTCAGCTTTTTGAGTTGAATGCTTCAAGTATTTCAAAATGAAGTACATAAAGAAAAGATTTTAGTTTTACATCATCATAACCCTGTCACAAGTTAGGAAGCTTTGCAGGTCAGCTTCCCAATGTAAGATAAAGACATATTCCACTTATTTTCATACATGTTTTCCTTTCCCCTTCATTTTAGGCCATTAAAAAAAAAGAAGACCCATAGCGTATCAAGTAAAAATTGAGCTCTGGTACGTGTTCAAAACAATCATCACTCAAAATTTCAGTTTAGGGGAAATTCTAATGCATAAGCATGTCTGAAAAAATGAAAAATAGATAACATTATTTTAAAAGTCAGAACAAGAAGTCAAAATTTGAACTTCTTGTTCAAACAAGAACAAAATTTGAATATAAACACAAGCCATACATGCTGATGATTTAAAAGAGGTACAATTTTGATTTATTTATATGAAATCTGAAGTGCAGTAATGTCATTGACATAGAGCATGGAAACTTCTTATGTTAGTTCCTATATTTAGACAAGCTATAGCCTACCAAGGGCTTGCTACAAGTATGTTCTAAAATATCATTATAGTTTGCCCTGTTATCACTTTTTAAATTACAGAACTTCTGTCATTTTTAAACTGCTGTAACTGAACACATATTAAAATTATCCTCAGTTTATTACAAAGAAAATAAAGACAGATGAAGGTCATGATTTCCTGATGTTATATATAATTTTAAATTGTTCAGTAAAGCAAAAATCTGCAGGAACTTCTACCCATCTCCTTCAGTCATTTGTCCTTTTACATTTCTTCTCCTGCTGTATAAAAAATGCATAAAGTTTCTTTCTGCTAAGAGTAGCAGTAATTTAGTGGTCCCTAGGGATCCCTGAGGCCAGTGCAAGGTGGAAAGTCCTTCTCCCCTTCCCACAGACTCTGGGGTACAGCCTGCACTGGTTCACATGCAGGCAAAAGCTGTACTGGCAATATTACACTTGATTTTGCATCTGAGGCTCAGGCTGGGGTGCAGCCCCCCTGGTGCTTGGAGCCAGCAAGAGGAATGAAGCCTCTCCTGTTCCTGTGACCCCCACACACGAGTTCCCCAGCCTGGAGTGGGGGGGAACCTGTAGCCCCCCACCCAGCCCTGCTGTTCACACCCAAGCAGCAGGGAAAGAGCTGCCCTCCACTTCAGCTCCTTTTCCTTCTAAAGCTCATGCAAGAGCCAAAGAAATTCTACTCCAGATTTTAGCAATATGGCAAATATGAGTCCAAACAAAAGTATGGTTCAGAAAAAAAAAAGACTAGTTACTTTAAATAGCCATTGAATTAAAGAAGGAAGCTAAGAAAAATGTGTCAAAATAATAGGAATTTACAGCTCCTGAGTGTTTAAAATTGCAATAAATCAGAGACAGATATTTTGACAGAAGAAACCAGAACTACTGTAACATGGGTAAAATTTCTCCATCCATGAGACTGTTAACTTGCATTCACTCATTTTGTTGAATATTACTCATTCCACACAAGCTCATGATTTAAACTTATGTCATACCACCAAAAAACCCAAAAAAACAAACTAACAAAACCCACAATCAAATTTTTAAAAAAATCAACCAAAACCCAAACAACCAAATCAGACAATCTCCATCTAAGAGGAGCTTCACCTTTTTTGAACCTGGTAAAGTAGAAATAGTGAGAATGAACTGAATTTGGAAAGCAAGAGAACTGACTTCATTTCTGATCTGTAGCTTTTCCAGGGCCAAGAAAGGCAGAGGCAAAATTCTCAGGGTTACAGACGACAAGTGACTGTGAAAAGGAATCTTTGGCATCTAAAATGATGGAAATAGCAAAGGAAAAAAGGAAGCTAAGGTCAGGAGAAGAACTTTGAGTGAGATAGTGTCTTTCCTTCAAGACTAAAGTAAATGTTCTTATGGAAAATGAGAAACAAGTATGTTCATTTGTCCTCTCAATGGTAGAAAATACCGTTTTGTGTAATTCATTGATCTCTGCTAGATTCTTATCTGAATTCCATGAGGAGGGCTCTGAATGCTTCACAGAAGATGATCTATTTACCTCCAGAATATTTTAGTGAAATAGGGCAGATAGAAAAGACAGGGAAACCAAATTACTGACAGATGTGACACAAATCAACCCAGGTAAAACACAAACTGAAGCCCACAGCCTAGATTATGTTACTGACCACTGCAAAGCCATCCTTTCACAGCAAATTTTGCCACTAACTAAACGCACCATCATGAGAAATAGATCAGCAGCTTTGGAGGTTACTTGCCTCTCTCTTTGTTTTTTTTAATACACCAAACATCTCCTTAGCATGCAGGACCGTGTGGGGAAGGGGGTTGTGACTGGCAGGAAAAATTCTGGCTCTGGTGAACAGCTGAGGTTGCAGTGCACATCTTCGTACCATGACAAGGATGTACAGCTTTGGTAACACAATCCCAGGGATAAAACACCAAGTGGGAAGTAAATTCTTTCCAAAAGGAATAAGCAAGCTGTGTTCTTTTTCATGAAATTGGGAGTTGCCTAAAATACTTTACAACATGCTCTGATTAACAGGTTTAGCCCAATGCTGACAACAAACTGAATGATCTCTCATCTCTCTGTAAGGTTCAAGGGCAGCCAGGAGGATAACTGAAGAACACTTTTGTCCTACCAGTCCTTAAAAATTAAAGGGAATATTTTTAAATGTGATTCCTACCTTCCCAAACTCTTAATTAAAAACAACAACAACAACAACAAAGTTTAGGCAGAAGGAATCCACTAAATCTATCTGAGAATACAGATTTAAAAAAAAACAACAAAAAAATCACTGTCACAAAGGAAGTGTATAATCTAGTTAACATATAAATACACAAAACAAGTCAAAAAGCATGAACAGACAACTGTGCATACTGCCAACAGAAAATCTCAGCATACCACACATACATCTTCAGTATCTTCAGGACTCATATGACAAAGTCACTGTAGCCAAATGAAAAAGAACAAATGTATAATTCATGAGGAATAGCTTTTTAACACACTAGAGCTTTTGGCTGTCTAAAAATAGAGTTGTGAAATATAAAAAGCAGTATTATTGTCTCTAAGACTACAATCATATTTTATTTTCCTAATATTGTCCTCAGTAAAACCTACGGTTTGGAGCTCATTCCTATCTTCTGTAGACCCTTTTTCTCCTGCTGATTTATGTATCTTTACTGGAAGGCTTTAGAAAGGAGTATGTTTACTGGTAACATTCCTGTGAGCTACAATTTTTTTTTTTATTATGGCACATATTTGACACACAAATTGTATGTCACAAAATGATCACAAATTCAGGAGAACATATCCCCCACAGTCAAATATTTCTCCTACGATACACCCTGTATGTAAGGTAAGGCAATGGTTGAAAATTAATGCAACATATAAAGACTGTCCAGCCTGACCTTCGGCTGTCCTTTGGATCCCATTTTCAGACTTCCATCACCTTTTATTTTTTTCTCCAGTCAATGTAAACATCTGGTATATAAGTGAATCACAATGTTACAACAAGAAATAATCCATTTTAAAAGTGTGTGCAAGAATTAGAGGACATAAGTGCTAAATGACTGGACAAATCTGGACAACAGCAGCAAATATCAGAAAGGAAATATATATACACAGTCTGGTAAATAAAAATGTAGTACTTGCAAGACCAATTATAGATGATCTCACTTGTTTTCTTAACATAGTTGGCAGGTAGCTTTGAAAATGAAAATAGATGTCATCTAGCTGGCAAGAAAGCACCTCTTATAGAAGATTACATCTTCATGTTAATACACGTACTCCAAACCTGCTGCAGCCCAATGGACATACAGTAGCTCAACCCCAGAACTGTCAGGCTATATTATTTTCAGTACAGTAATTATTTCAGTGACCTACTTTTTCTGTGACCAGCTCCCTACTCTAGGCAGGAATCAAAGCATAAAGCAGGAAAGTTTTATTAATGTTATCAAAGATTCCCTCTCTGGTTTAGACTCTACATTTGAGTCAACAGGAAAGAAACTTGATCTGGACATTCTTGGTGAAATTCTATTGTACACCAAAATGCAGAGGTCACACAGTCAGTGGTTTACCCTGTAAGAAATTTGTTTCTATGTTGATTCCTCCTCTATTTTTTCCAGGATGTGGAGCAGCACACACACTTTTGCCCGTTGAGGACCCATAACATACGAAAAATTGGGTGACAATCCAGCTTATTACTTTCATTTTAAAATGTACCTTAAGTTGAAGAAGAAGTGCAAATAAATGTGGTCTCAACATTTAAATGTCCTGCATTTATTAACATAGGTTTACATTTCACTCTTACTCTGATTTCTTCCTCACTTCTGGGAAAAAAAATTACATTATTGGTGCCATATAAGTGGCAGATTGTCTCCCAGTTGCACAGGAGCTCTTGAACTAAAAATATATTTGGGCAAAAGAAGGGATATGTTTGGGATAGGCTCTATCCTTTTGCATCATAAAAGGGGTGAGACACTGTCCTAGGGGATCTGCTTCCTACCAGCTGCTGGTGAGCACCATAGGAGTGAGCTGGAATATTCAAACCTTCATCACTTTTCAGGCTTTGAAAACTAAGGGCCAAACTTGTCTCTAAATAAATCTTTTGCATGTATCACCAATAGAAGTATTAATTCATTATTTATCTTCCTATGTGGAAGGAAGCCGCCTTCACAGCTGCCCGTAACCATTTCACCGTCAAAACTGTCACTGCTTTTAAACTTGCCAAGGGCTACTTCTCTGAGCTCTATTGTCACTGACTCATCAAATCTGAAATGATGTCTCTGACCTTAGAATCAGTTGTCTTATTTCTCTTTTGACACCAATGACAACTAGAGGAAAAATGTAGATGAAACAGTCAGAAAATAACAGTGAAAGCAAGCTGACAATGCCAAATCCATCTAGGAAAGCATCAGTTCCTAAAGATGCTGAATACTCTGTGTGAAATAATGATGCTCTCAGCAGTTGCTGCTTCTTTGGAATTCAATTGTTAAGCTCTAAATATTTTGACTAAAAAAATTAAAAAGCAGAGGGATACCTGCAGCCTTCCCCAGTGACTTGCAGTGCACACAGAAATGTCAAAGACCTTGCATAAGGCTCAAATCTCGTACACAGTGAGGCCAAGGACGGAAATCTTATGGAACATTGGGGAACAGCCAGTCCTTTTCATCTGTCTCCCAGTGCTGTTGTATTCCCTGCACCTAGCTGATCGCAACTCTCAAAAATCAAACTGTGAGGATGCTTCCCCAGGCAAAATAATTTGATCTGTTCATGTCCAATTTATTTCCCTTTTTGGATCAGTTAAAATGCAACAAAAAATAAGCAAGTTGTATAACACAGCGCAGTGTATAGTTAACTTTGCGGAAAGCCCAAAGTTTTAAACTTGAACACTGATAAATGCTAAGCTGACCCTATTTGGGGTCATCCAGCCTGAAATGCTGTGCTGAACTTTAAACAGTCAAAATTCACCCAAGCTATTGATCTGTATGATGGATCTCCTTTAGGAATTACGGTCCCCTTTATGAATCCCTTTGAGCTCCCCCAGGCAAATGGAAGGCTTGCCTTTCACACATTTGGTGGCTAATATTAACCAGGAAGGAAGGCAGCTCTTACATTTGCTCACAAATCACTTCTGAATAACTCTTCCTCCAGTGTCCGTCCTTCTGATCTTTGGTCTCCTTGCAGTGTTTCTAAGATGAGGACATCAACCCTCCTTTTTTTTGTTCTGTTTTCACTGGCAGAGATTACCAGAACACAGTAGTAAACATTTCAATAGAAAATAAAATACAAAACTCAAGGGACAGCACTACCCTGAACTGTCAATTACAATAAAACATGAGTATGTAACAAATCTCAGCAAGACGAAACCATTCTAACATACTGGTAAAAACTGAGTGCTGGAAAAAAAATGCACATTGGTAATATGAAATGCATGAAAGGAAAAAGGGAGAAATGCCAAAGGAGGAAAGAATTTCTCCTACTTCTGTGACTTCTTGAATAAACGACCTATTTCTAATTTGAAGCTGAATTCTCCCAAAGAACTACCATCGTTACAGAGTTTGTACCACAAAGTTCAAACTGCAGATTAATCTGATATTATTGGCTATATTAGAGAGAGAAATTTCCCTTAAAATAAGCAGACAGCTATTAAGTCATTGATGATTACTAAATGTAAAACAATATATTAAGACTGTTACTGCATGATGCTGCCTCACAATATGTAATTCATGTACAGAAACAGAAAGAGTTTAGTACTGAAAGACTTGTGCTCCAAGCTAAATTGGGTACCAGTGCATTCATACAATGTGGGGTAAAATCCTAAAAGATAATTACCTGCTCCCAACAGAAATTTTTCTCACTCCCTTTTCTAGCCAGTCTTACATTTTTCTTTTGAAGTTTTCTGTGCTTGATTTGGGAATTATTTTAATTTCTGTTCTTTGAGTAAGGGTGGTTTAAGAGTCTCACTCACCTGCTTATAGGCATTAAGTCACATTTTACTTGATTTCTTGTGCTGCCCTTTTAGTGAAGTAAATCTGTTTAGTTGTTTCTAACAGGAGTTTTAGGATAGGCTTTGATGGAAACAAGAATCTAATTATAACTCACATTGTCAGTGCAATAAACCAAATAACAATAATATTTTCACTGCATACAGAGTAAGAAAAGAGTGAGAGTGAGCGTAGTTTCCCATTCAGTCTAAACCAGTCTATAGTTAAAAAAAAAAAAAAA
>VZTI01002657.1:215639-276823 GCA_013397865.1 Struthidea cinerea
AAAAAAAAGAAAAAAATCACAAACCAAACTTGAATATTTATTTTACTTTAATCCTCCTCCATTTAAAAGTTCTCAATACTCAAAACAATCATCCTGCATATATATTTTCTCTAAATTCAATACTAGTGACTTCAGGAAATGTCCATCAGGCTAATGACCACAGTGGAACTGTAACATCTCATGTTACTGAACAAAACAAAAAGCAGCCAGCACGTGTTCTATACTCCGAGGAGAAGATACAGATATTTGTGAAGCATTACTGAATGGAGTTTACTCTTGCATGACTTTAGATTTTTAAAATATATTTTTCAAAACATTACACCATACAATATGTGGTTGTCTGTCTCAGTTTGTCTGTCTAGTCACAAGAAACCCATGTCCAAAGAAACAGCCACAGATAACCATCTCAATGAAAACAAAAGCTACAGGTTTGGAGATTACCTTATACTCAATGATGTGTTTCATCCAAGGTGAAACTGTGTTACTACATAGGCAAGCTGAGATTTTCAAGTCTGTTTCAAGCACATGTGCACCAGAACAAGGCATTCAAAGATCTTGAACATTAAAAATGTTATTCACTCAAGGAAAAATTGGGACAAACATTGGTTGCCAGAGATAGTTAGCATTGCACTACAGTTCTTAAATTCAGTGGCATTTTGCTTTCCAGGTGTGAAAAGAAAAACTCCTATAGGAACACTCTGTGTGTTTAAAACATCCAGATAATTCCAATCTAAAAAAAAAAAAATCCATTTAAAGTTATTGAATTATGCAAAAGAAATAGCACCTACTTACCATGGCAGTTTGTTGGGATAGGAATCACAAATTTCAGATTCAAATATTTTTGGTAAAACAGGTTTCCAAATATGTAAATACATTCAGAGATTCTGTGGAGACAACAGAGAGGCAACATCAATGTTTGTGCAGGGTCTGTTGTTTAGGAGTGCTACAGTATTCAGTTACAGTATTCCAGTGCTATTATATATTAGCCCTATGACAAATTTGAAAACCTCTTTCTATAAAAAAATGGGAATTTTGGTCTATGTATTTTTTATTTCATGTAGAGTCAGTCTGGTCCTGGAAAAAATTCCTTTTTTTTTTTTTTTTTTTTTTTAAACAAGAGAACAACAATTTTCTATTCAGCTACAATAATCACTTTCCAGCTAGCACATTCATCAAAGAATGAGCAATTCACTAGGGTAACATATGCAGGATCTTTCTTGTATATATTCATATTGTCTTCTGCCTGAAAAGAGTTAAATAGAGCATATAAATGATGAATACAGAGCGTCTTGGGATACAAAACAACTAAAATGGGTTAATTAGTGAAAAACATGCGTCAGAGTATAAGGCTCAACTGTAAATGTTACGGCTTTTTAAACCTATTATATCTGCTGATAGTATTCGGGATTATGGATAATATATATAAAAAGATGTTAATTTTCAAAAGTAGTTGAGTGGAACATGTTAAAGAGTAAGAAATTTTCATTGTTTGAATAATAGTTCAGATGCATTCACATTAAACATACATTAGCGAATACATTTCTGTGACATGCTCATATATAAGCATAATACGTAAGTGACCTAGAAAATACAGACATTGTATAATCAATGACAAAAATATTGAGACAGATAAGCCCTGAGATCTTTGATCAAATATATTCTTTCGCAAACAAACAAAACATGTTATCCTGACAAATTATATCCTTCGGAGCACTGGAAGCGTGCCTTCCCCAGCGCCGCCCTCCGCGGCAGCCCGGCTGTCAGCGCCGGCCGCGGGAGCGGCTCCGGAGCCGGCGGACGCAGCCCTGAACTCCAGTGCCCCTGCGCAGGGCAGGACTCGAATTGCTGGCTGCTGCTGCCCGCTGCCAGCTTCCTGAGTGAAGACTCTATCTCCCTTTGTGCTTTGTCATGGTACAGAGAGCTGACCCGGCTGCTGTCGTTTTGACAAACAAGAAATACACTCTCAGGTTGGTAAAAAGATGAGTTTTATACAGAGAAGAAATGCTATGATCTCTATTCAAGTGTCAGCAAGGTGTTTTAGGATTTTAAGGACTTCTTGACCTAAAAGGGTCCAGCACAGTGCTGTTGTTGCAAATTTTGCCTATAGTATTCTTTCTGCCGAAATCAGTGAGATTTGCAAGCTGGCTGAAATGAATGCTAACACGCCATTGGTATTTAACTGAAAATGCTCCGAGATTTCTCCTGTGATTCCCTGCTTGGCTTGCTGTGTTTGTGTCTGTGGGCTTCTGAAGAAAGAGACACCAGAACAGAAGGGATAAATCTACTCCGAGGTCTGTAGTTGAAGAGACTCCTGAGAGCCTATAGATAATACATATATCCTGAAATACGCTAATTCAAGATAATAATAGTCCTTTGCTTAAAACAATGTGCTGAAACTGAGAAAATTTGCAGTCGTAATACTGTTTCATAATGTCTTTGGAAACCAATGCATCATGACATAGCTGTGTGGCTCTCTGTGACCTGCGATCACCCTGTTAAATTTATCTGTACAATGTGCTCATACAGAACCCTAACCAGGACAGTGCAATGCTGATAGAAAAACACGAACTTGTGACAGAGAAGTAAAGTTTGCTACAATTAAAATAAAAGAATTAGTGAAGCATTTAAGAAATACTTGTGATTTTTAATACCAATACTAAAGTGAAACTGCAAAGTCTTCTTTTTAACTTACACATTTTTGAAGTAAAAATAACATAATTCCAAACACGGAGACAAAGTCTTTTCATATATGGTTGTTCTCAATTTGGGTTAGGCAATTGACATTTTAAATATGGGTTGGAAGAGGATATACATCAGAGTATGCAGATAGAAATGTTAAAATACATATTTTATTTTGACAAGTAAAAGCTCTGTCAGAAGGTCTTTGATTCACAAAGCTGGAATACATTCATAGTTTTGAAATATGATCCTTTATCATATTCACTTCTTAGACAGGTTAATGTCTTAAATACAAACAAATGCACATCCGACAGAATCCGAGCCTGATTTGCTTGAGGGGCTGTAAGAATAATAATAGAAAACCTGTTATTAAGTAGATTTAGCATGAAAGGGAATGATTTTTTCAATATTTTCCTATTTGTCTGAAAAATAAATTCTACCATTATAGTGTGTAATACATGAGGTATTTATTAATAATCACATTCAAATTAACAAGTTTTTCATTCAAAGGTGTTGTCTAAATATTTCCTATTGTCCAAATATAACTGAGCAATGACATGCCAAACAAATAAATTTCTGTAAAACCCAAATAAATTTGTCTGACAAAGAAAATAATTATGGCTTCTACTAAAATATTTCCATTGGAGACCCCAGATTGCAGCTGACACTCAATAGAGGCTTTATAAAGAAAACCACTAAATCACTGCATCTTCTGGAAATGCCACCTTTTCAGCACTAACAGTATTTCAAGCCCTTTATAAATGCTGCAGTTGCAGACTAATTATATTTTATTTTTTACTCCTTATTTTCAGCCATCTTTGATATCATCCCGAAAGATGCAATGTAGCATTCAGGTTGGAAAAGGTGACTGGGCATTGGAAAGAGCTACCCAGGGAGGCGGTGGAGTCACTGTCCCCGGAGGTGTTTAAGGAAAGGCTTAGGGTGTTTCACTCAGTGCCATGCTCTTGTTGTCAAGCTGGTGTGGGGTCACAGGTTGGGCTCCATGAACTCAAAGGTCTTTTCCAACCTAGCTGACTCTGTGATTCTGTACTCTATAAGTACGTATAAAATCCACAGAAACTAGGAATGTAGCAGAAGTCTGACTTTTTTTCTCCTCCTTCTCCGTAAGTAAACACATTTCATTTCAAACGATTGAGTATCTGCCACCCCCAAACACGGCCTGCAGGTCCTTATTACATGCCAGGACACTTTACATTGAGGACCAATGGTGTGAGTTTTGTGCCATCAGCACTAGCCAAGAGCTCTTCAGGGCCTTTACATTTGAATTGTTGTATTCATTCTCGGTGCCTTTGGATTTAATTTGCCGTATTTGCTAAAGGGCAACAAAACCATGTAAAAGGTATTTAAAAGTTTCTTGCAAAATTGGGCTGATATATTTATAACAGGGTCTCAAAGCTACAAAGCTGATGAACAACACACTGAAACCGGAGGTGAAGCTGCAAAGTTCCTGTGACTCGGATGGCTGAACACGATGCAGCAGTACGGTATTTTGTGATGACAGCATGTAATAAAAATGGATACAACAGAGCAGAAATCTATCCATGGAATTTGCATTCCCCAAGCAGAGCCAAAGTCACCAGATACCACAGTACCTGTGTTATTATCAACATCATCTTGCTAAATACCACTATCACTTACCCATGACGGACAATCTTTGAACCAAACACAAATAAATAATAGCGAGAGAATCCACTCATGTAAAATTTCCAATACAGTTTTCTGTATGAAACTTCAAAAAATGGAATTACCTGTCAAAAATCTGTATTCTTTCCAACCTCTAACATGACTCGTCTTGAGGCAAGATATGTTTTATTACAGTATAAGCAAAAATGCACCCAAACTGCCAACAGATAAACCAGCTAAAGCTATCCCTCCTTCTGTGCTGTGTCCTTGTGTAGTCAGTTGTGGACTGAAATAAAGTACCAAGACTCCCCAAAACCAGAGCAATGAAAAGGCTTTCTCACATTTCATTTTGAAGGAGAAGGTGAGTTTTGCCACACTGATCCCTCTTTAAGTCAAAATTGAAGCCTTTTTTTAAAGCACAAATATCTGTTAAAATCACAAATAGAATAGAAAGGTTACGCATAGCCCCAATAGCACTATCTCCTTTACCTTTGGTTTCTACTGCAATATAGTACAAGGACTGGAGCTTCCATGAAGCTGATATAAAGACTCCATTAATCTGATAAAAATATTAGCAGCTGTAGGAATGAAATCAGATGAAACACGAGGTGGTGTGTAGAGAGGTTCCTGTGGGTTTATCTCCAGTGTTGGGGAGACAGAAGGCACGTGGGCTCAGGTTTGCTCAAGCCCTTGTTGCCGTGCCAGAGTGGCTGGGGCCAGTTGCCAGAGGGCTGTTTTAGGGAGGACTGATGTCCTCAGGGCTGTTGTTTGACAGAAACCTTGATACCACTGCCTTATAGAAGTCCAAATAGGCAGGCAGAGCAGGAGGAGGACCTGAAGTGTGAATATACAGAAGCTTCCCTGCTGGTAGATGGCATGGTAACAGTAGGTTATTTCTGCAGCCACTGGAGGAAGGAAAATTCCTCTGTGCTTTCAGGAAGATATTTGGATGTAGAGCCCTATTAAGACCTTGAAGATAAATCCTGTGCCTGTGCACACACAGCAGCGCTTCAGTGTTATTTCTTGGGCAATTCCCATATCAAATACGGTGTAAATTGAAAATTTTACAGAGGTATCTATGGTCAATGAGAGTTGGGTTGGCTGTGCAGTTGCACAGGAGTCAGGATGTGCCCTGGCTGCACAGTAGAGCTCCTCCCTGCACTGCAGCACATCCGAACACAGATGGGAAGTACTGGCGATGCCTCTCTCAGGAGATGATCAGGTAAACTCTCAGAAGCACCCATCTTTTTGAATCAGTATTTTGGCTGTCTTGCTGTCTAACACTCCACATATTCATCATCCCTTAGAGTATGTTTCCCCACTTTCTTGGTCCAGTAGAACTAGTTTAAGTTACTAACCTGATCCTCACCTCACATCCTAACGGTTCTCCTGCTGGAACTGAAACTGCTCCCTGCCTTCCTCCTTTGGTGACTGAGCCAATGAAGTGGTTGCTGAGAATGTCAAAGAACAGGACGGCCCTCTGCAACAGTTCTTGGTCTTCATATAGGCATGACAAGAAATTTTTCATGTTTGCTTGTATCTCAGAGAGGCCCCAAATATCACCAGAAACAGACCCATTCCCATAGACAACTGCTTCTTTAAGAGACAACAAAGTCTTTGTGGAATGGATTAAAACCTTATCACAGAATAAAAGACCTAAATGACAATAGCCTTATCTTATTCTTGGCTGGAGACTTCTTTCAAATATCTTTTCTTACATTTACCATTCTAAATGGAGAAACAAAACATGGCAGCCTACATAAATTGTCTACTAGAAACTCTGCAATTAAAAATATGACCAGGGATAACCCTGCATTCGAAAAATAACTGTGAAGTTTGCCTTATTGAAATCAAATGTCTTAGCCAACCACAAAGAAAGAGTCTGCATTTCCATAATAAAATTTCTGTTCCATTAAGAAAATATTTTCCATATTAAAAACAATTGACTTACTGCAAACAAATTTCACTAAGTTTCTTACTAAAAGAAAATGCAAGAATCAATTAAATGCTAAAAAAAATTCAAAGAAACAAATAGGAAACCAAGATGAAATGTTAGCAGTTGCACGCTCCAGAGTTTAGACTGTTCTTGTAGATAATTAATATGCTGATATTATTTAACTGAAACACCATGCATCCTGCCACACGCCATTCCTTCACCACTCAACACATATGAACTATGCTTGCAGGATAGAAAAATGATTGAGAATCATGGATTTTGTATTGAGATGAAAATGACAGATGCCTTTTTAAGTGAGAAATAGAATATAGGATTGAGGAATTTGCAACGGTCACTTTAACTAAAAGGATGGCCATATCATGTGTTTACATTGCACTGGAGTATTATTAAACATACTTAGATAAATGCCCCTGTTCTCACTTTTTATGCTTTGTCAGATTGCATATATACTGTAATTCAAATAAAAGATTATGTAAAACCTTGCAACCACTACGTCAAACAGCCTTGGAAGTAGCTGAATAATTCTATCACCTCACAAATTTAACTTTCCCATTAGTGGTTGTGGAATCTGATAAACTAGGGGGGCTAGGTAAGTAAAACATTTCGGTTCAGCCTAGTCTAAATAGAGTGTTAATCAAGGTTAAACAAAAATAATCAGCTCCCAGGATAAATTCCAGTAATTATCATGTCTGAAGAAAAAAACCTGGGGTTTTTTTACTTATTTCATAATGCTGTCTACTAATTACAGTAGGTTTTCATCATTTATGTATCAGAAATGTGGACTCTTGTCTAGGTACACAGACACCTCAAGAGAAACATGCTGCCAACATATATCCAGTATCACAGAATCACAGAATGGGGCAGGTTGGAAGGGAGCACAGTAGATCATCCGGTCCCACCTCCTGCTCAAGTAAGGTCATCCCAGAGCACCCAGAGCACAGAGAAACAGACCCATTCCCATAGACAACTGCTTCTTTAAGAGACAACAAAGTCTTTGTGGAATGGATTAAAACCTTATCACAGAATAAAAGACCTAAATGACAATAGCCTTATCTTATTCTTGGCTGGAGACTTCTTTCAAATATCTTTTCTTACATTTACCATTCTAAATGGAGAAACAAAACATGGCAGCCTACATAAATTGTCTACTAGAAACTCTGCAATTAAAAATATGACCAGGGATAACCCTGCATTCGAAAAATAACTGTGAAGTTTGCCTTATTGAAATCAAATGTCTTTGATTTCCTGTGGCCACAAGGGCACAGGATTGCAGCCAGAGAGTTCTGGAATCTCTCCAGTAAGGGAGACCCCATATCCTCTCTGAGCGACCTTTACACAGTCACCCACACAGTAAAGTTCCTCCTCATGATCAGGTGGAACTTCCTGTTCCTCAGTTCCTGCCCATTGCCTCCATCCCACTGCCCAGCACCACCGAGCAGAGCCTGGCCCATGCTCTGAGCCCTCCCTGCAGACACTGACCCCTCGCAGCCATCTCTTCTCAAGGCTGAACAGCCTCAGCTCCCTCAGCTTTTCCTCGTAACAGAGATGCTCCAGTCCCCAAATCATCTTTATCACTCTCTGCTAGACCCCCTCCAAGAGCTCCGTGTCTCATGTGCTGCGGAGCCCAGAACTGGACACAGCACTCCAGATGTGCCTCACCAGGGCTGAGTAGAGGGGCAGGATCACCCCCTGTGTGATGTCAATGCTCTTCCTAATGCACCCCAGGATCCCATTGGCCTCTTTGGCCACAAGGACACACTGCTGGCTCATGGACAGCTTGTCGTCCACCAGGACCCCCAGGGCCTTCTCCGCAGAGCTGATTTCCAGCAGGTTGATGCAGTAGCTTGACTTGAACCTGCATGCTCAGGAAGAGAACTGAATAGGCATGTTCTCTACTCCTCCTCACATGCCTTGAGCATGTAAGTACACTTCACAGTGGTGGGATCTGTGCATGCCCTTCCAAGTGGGACATGTATCTGCCTTTGATATTCCAGACAACGCAGCCTGTTTACTAAATGCTGTTGGTTAATGATAAAGCGTCTTTCAGAAAGCTCTATTACGTTCACCCTGTAAAGACAGTTCAAATTAAATAAATGCAAATCAATGATTACATTTTAACTTGATGAGAGAAGGACTTGGTGTTTGCTACTAAATTTACTACAGAAAATCAGTGGTCTATTTTCTTCCTCTCTTTAGGAAATTTTCTGATTGTCTAGATATGCTAAGAATTTCTCTGTCCAGTTTCACCGAGTACACCTTCTATAACTCTGAATTAACTTTTCCCACAAGAAATACACTCTGAAAATATGTTTAAACCAATATTTCATCAGTACCTGACCAGCCAGAAAACTGTATTGACCTGAAATAGTTTAGTAAAGTAGATGTGAGAATCAGAGAGGACACAAAAAAGAAAAACAGAAATTAGCAAAAAGGAGCATGCTTTGGGTTTACCTAAAAGCAACAAACCAGAGAATGAAATCCTGCTCATCTGCAGTTTTATGATGCTTGGAGAGCACCACTTTTGTCACGTAAGAGAAGGGAGGCCCTTGATTTGCTTATAACAAACACTATTGCAAAGGGAATCAGGAACAGTTAAACATACTTGGCAAATTGTAAAGGATATGAGTATGTCCCGAGGGTTTCCAATTTTGCCTAGTAATTTTATAATAAACTGTAGAGAATCTTTTATCTGTGCTTTGTGTTCAGTGAAGTCACATCAAAAGAAAGAGGGGACCGTTTACATCCATTTGGAAGTTACTCACCATATGCCTGGGAAAAAGGTGCTACAGCACTGCTTTAACACACTCTCCTCAACCCCTGTCATTAAGAGGAAACTGGTACACGTAAAAAATCAAGCTTCAGAAAATTCACAGGCTGTCCATGCTCCCCTTTTTTCATCTCTGTTCAAAGTCTGCAGCCTCTAGAAGCCCTCACACCAATCTCCATGGCTTTTGCTCCCAAGCATCTGCCCAGGCACTTTGGCGCTGGGCTACAGCAGGGTCTTTACATGAAAACAATGAAATGCAACTGTGAGACTGATACCTTTGATAAGCTGACTGACAAGCTTTGTACTGTATCTGGACTCACAAAGAGGTCACCAACCTCACAAGGATCTTCTTGACTCTGCATGCAACTCCATAGGAGAGAAGAATGAAAATTTTGGCAGAAATCTCTCTTAGGAAGAAGTTTAAATTAAGCTAGTTCATAGAAAAGCCTTTGGTAAATCAAAATTGAAATTTCAGGTAAATACCTGAAGCTTCTAATTCCCTCAGTCGTGAAGGTTACATTTAAAGTTTCAAAGACAGTGTTTTAAGAAGCGGACTGTGGAAGAGGTAGCTCTGAGTCATTAGTTTTGTCCATTCACGACATTCCCATTCACAAAAGGAAAGAATTAGCTTCAAATCCACTTGATCTGAAATATTGATACTAAAACTAAAGGAACTTGGAGTTTATGATGCTCACAGATCTGCAGGAATTTTTGTTGGTATCGTTTTCTGATGTACTGGAAAAGTTTGGAGACATTCCAACATAATTTTCATTTTTCCAGCCAAAACTGGAATAGAATGCAAGCAATATAATGCTCAGCACTTGAGGACTAGTATCAAAGAGATCACTCTGGGGGCAACAACTACAGTAACGGGGCAAAGATGATTGAAATGATTAAAAGTTTGCTGGTGCAAAGGCAACTGCAGCACACTCTCTTCAGAGGCGTGCACAAGATGTAGGCATTGGAAGCCACAATGGTCTTTTCTGGTACTAAGTGGGAAGGGAAACCAAACACTCCTGGTGCATCTTTCAACATCAGCTCACTGCAGTCACTGCTGAATCACTGACACCAGTGCAAAGCAGAGATATAATTCTGGGGAATGTGAACACAGATGTATCCTCTGACTCCAAAACAAACCTCATAAAAAACCCCCAAACCAACCTAAATAAACTAAACTAAAAGTGTTATCCTTATTGCAAGCTTATAATTCTCTACCTGGAATCCACTCTACACCTACAGCCATGAGTTTAGGAGTCCATCTTTCTATTCATGTTCCTTGGTGGTTTTCATCTGCAAATTATTAATAAAGCTTGGTCTTTGTCAGCCTATGTCTGATTAGATGTAACTAAAGTTTCACAGTGTATTTCATATCTCTTCAAGTTATACTTCTTTACAGCCCACAGTATGATTTTTATAGGAAATAGTCTTTTAAGAGCTACAGCAAGATCTTTCAGAAGGGTTGGAGACTTCCAAGAACAGTGAAAATTTCACACATCTGTAAGTAAAATCACTCGAGGCTTCATAATAAGTGAGGTAGGGTCCATTTCTGATGTAGGAACACATATCAGTATGGAAATAGGAATTTAAAAAATCAAAAGCTACAATTTCTGTTTACATATATAATAAGCATCTGTGTAACTTAAAAAAGTAAACAAGTATTATGCTAAATCTGATTAAAATAAACCAAAATAAATCTCGATAACTATTACTATAACCAACTGTCACTTCCCTGAGATTCTCTCTTTGAATACAAAAATATAAATTAAAGGTTTTGAGAATTAAGAATAAACTATGGCCAGAAGTGTTTTCTAAATATTTCAAGACATTTCAGAAAATGGTATGACATTTCCCCTAAATGCCAAATAAACCCAAGTACGACTATGTATATCCATAAAGTAAGGCATGTAGTCGTTAAAATCCAACAACTATAATTAAAAAATGAGCTCTTCTAAAATAGCAACAATTTAAACTGTGAGCTTATTTATCACTGAGCACGTGAGAAAAAAATAAATCTGCAGCCATGCCAGCAGTGTTAAATTTTCACAATTTGGAAATGTAGTCATCAGTTCTGCTGAAAAACAGCCACCGAATCAGGCTGTACAGAACGGCACCTTTGTTGCACTTGGTATGCACTGACAAAAGATTAATTCTTTGCATTGTTAGAAGGACTGACTGCTTCAGAACAAACCACCACTATTCAAACTTGTCAGAACAAGCTTTGAGAAAACTAGATAAGAGCACTTGAGGGATCTGTACACAGAGACAGTTGAACTGGAAGTGAAGTTACATACATGAATTAACTATTATGTGGTGCAGCTTTAATTGCCTCAAACAATTCCTCAGTCTTGTTTGCAGCAATGATATACCATTCTCCAAATTTATTTTTTCATGTATGTTTCAAGGCATGCAGGTTGCATGCTAGTGGTCTTCAACAAAAACTGTGCTGGTATCATGGGGTGACAGGTACTTCACATGGAAATATTCATTTCCAAGCTTATTCAAATTTAGTTTCATTTTAAATGCAGTAATTTATGGTTTTAAATAACTGTGCCACACAATAATCCTGTACAACACATGACATTCAGGAACAGCTACAGATGGAGCTTTCCCATACAAAAAAATAGATGATTATGAACTGCACCTGTTTCTACCAGCCAGACTATCTTGCACTGTAACTCTTATGTTGTGCTAATAATTATCAGATTAGCATTTAACTGTTCTTACCCAACAGTTGGTGTAAACTGGGGCACACACGTCCCTTGAGATCTGAGCCTGCAGCAACCCAGGCACATGTGTCACCACATGCATACTCTCAGTCCCCCTGGGTTGTCAAACAAACTCTGAGCATAAGAGAGAAAGGTGAGTTCATATGACAAGGAACCACCTCTGTATCTCTGAAGCTCTGGCTGAAGAGGCTTTCACAGAAAGTTTTTTCTCTAAGAATGAGCTAAGGGTGGACATCGTTATTCAAGTGACACAGAAAGAAGAAAAACAGGGGAATTACATTCATGTTGATGCTCTGAATCTAGATTAGAAATTACGATTTAGAAATAAAGCATAATGGCATTCACACAAGCAGCCAAAAGTACCATGCCAGAGAAGCCCAAGTGAAAATGAATGTACAAGATGAGATGAACAGAAATGGTCTTTTAGGGGACAATTTTTTCAATAATAGAGCTAAAGAATCCACAATCATAGATATTACTACTAAGTAAATAGGCTTTTTGTGGTATTTTCTGAAGTTTATTTACTTCAGTAAAAATAAAGGCCATCTAATCCCGTACAACATTTTTTTGGTGTCAAAACATGATTAGTTTTTACTCTTCACCAAGTACTAGCTTAATTCGTTATATATCACACATATATATTTAACTCTGGTTCATATTTATCTGATTAATATGTAGAATATATTTCTACTATCTGGGTATTAATACACACAGTTGGATCAAATAATAGCTTTCAAAATACTTCAGTGCATCAGCATTTCCATAAAATAGGCACCTCATGCTTATTTTCATACTTGGAAAAAGACTAGAAATGTCACTTGACCATCTGAAATGTTACATCAGTAAACTTCTGTAAAGAAATTAATAACACTGTATTATGGCCAAATGGGAAGAGTCCTGCACACAGAAGGGTGACATAATTAAAGCTGCTACAAAGTACATTCTGTGCTGGATGTTTCTATCCCGGCCTTAGGAGACGACGTCAGACATTTTCAGGAAGGATTGTTGGGTTTAAGCTCTTGAGGAACTCTGATCTTAGCTATAAAAATGTAACTGCCTTACATGGTATTTTTTAGTACTTGTCTTACATGTAGATTGCTGAAAAATACAGGGACAACAGCATGATTAGGTGAATGTGTTGTTTTTAGCACTATAGCTATTTTAACAGCACTGTAATTGAATTATTGTATTTTTAAGGGTAAATAATACTATTTACATGTTCAAAATTCTAGATTCATAGGTGAGGTATGCTTTACAAAGATCCAACTGCAACAATACAAATTGAGGTGGAGGTAGGTACACTAATTTTTAAGGTGAATCTGTGTCCAAATTTAATGCTAATGTGATTACTTTTTTGTTCCAGTCTTATGTTTCGTACCAATTTCCTCTTGTGATTGTAATTTGTTTTTATTTTGGGATCATAGTAACTGACATCTTATTCGTGAATTAGGTCCTACATACTGTTTGCGACAGCTGTAGACTTGAATCATCCCCTGTGTGAGCAAAACACAAATTTCATAGACGTGCATCAAACTGTGTTCAACCAAAATGTGAGATGACTGTTAAAACCATAGCCCCCAAGCCTTCAGCAAATGTAAAGCCTGTCATGTGAAATTCAAAGTGGTTCTTAATGTGTGGTGTTCTATTGAGCTACTGTACTTGATTCAGAACTAAATTTAGGTGTTAGAGAATAAAATTATAATCACAAGGCCTTAGGGGGAAAGAAAGAAAACAACAATAAAGTCATTTATTAACACAGTGGTACTGAAGACCAAATTTATTTCTGATATTATTTAACTGATCTTGTTCTTGCTGCTCCTACAGTCTTAACTGACATTGCTCTCATCTACAGCCTTTGGAAAAAACAGCATCTGGTTCAGACATGAAATGAATTGACTTAGACAGGAAAGAAAAAAAAATAACTTACATGATTTTAGTCATGGTGGACAAAAAAATCTCAGTAATCAAAAAGTTTACCGTAAAGCAGATTGGAAAAGTGCTCATGCACAAGAAACAAGTCAATTTTCTGAAAAAGCTTGAGGGCTTCCTCAGTGATATTCCTCAGAACATCACTTCAACCTGAGACACAGTATACAAACTTAGGATATGGTATAAACCGCCATTGCTTTATGGCTATATTAAAGCTCACAAAAGCTTTGTAGAAGTTTACTGAGGCTGAAAAAGTATCAGCACTTTTCTATCAAAGCTTCCTCGTTCCTTCCAATAAAGGAAAAGAAGTTATATGGTTTAACACCACCCCCAGCAAGCAGATAGACATTTTCTCTAAATCAGCCATTGCTGTTAGGTGCTGCATAGAACTATTTGCTACTTAGTTTTCTAATATTCTCAGCTTCCACAGCTCTGATTCATTTACTCAGAGCTGCTATAATTTAAGATCTGGATGCACTGCAACGCCCTCAAAGATTGTGGGGAAAAAGTAACTAAAAACCTGACAAAAATTTTAGTATATTTCAGTTTGTTTGGTGTTTGCATTAAATTTTTTACGATGAAAACCTATAGTATCATTTACGTTACACTCACAGTTACCAAATGTACTAATAATTCTGCAGAATTATTTTCAGCCTATCAAGGTGAAGAGATGTGGGGATACCTGGCAGCATAGCAAAGGGACCAGGGACTAAGAAGCAGGGAAAGTGAAAGAAAACAAGAGATAATGGCAGAAGGGGTTTAATGATGTGGGATGTAAATCCATTGGATTTACAGGGTCCATAAAGCTGGACTCTGGTGTTTGTAGAAAAGCTTGTTTGGGTAAGCCACATACTGGATGGCACAGCTTCTGATAAGGCAGTCCTATAATATGCACTGAGCCGCACTGGATTGATGCTTGTTATAGCTGTGCTCCAGAGTTATTTCCATCAAAGCTCAAGAATCACTATCTTTAGAACTGGAAAGCAGTCACAGACTATTATACATCGCCCAACTCCAATCCCTCTCAAATTTTAGCATTTGGCCTTTATTTCTAGAGTGGGTAGAGCTGAAATCCAAGGAGAGAACTTCTCGCACTGGGAAAAGTCTGAATTCAGAGCTGACCTTCTGGGGTCCTGAGCTTACATAATTTGTGAGATAGTGTGGAGAGCACATAACATTACTGAAGACAAGGATCACATTGCTACTGTTCTTTTTCAGCACCACTGAAAGGTTAGTTTTTTAAGAGAGTGATAACAAAGTTCCTGTCTGGATGTAAACCCACCGAGTTATACAGCAATTCATACGGGAACCGAAAGGATTAAGGCCTGGAAACTGCCACACTGAAAGCCAGGCCTGAATGGACTGGAGTAATAGAGCAGTTGCTTTATCCAGGAACTCCACCACCCTCTGTCAGACAGTGCACAGGAATGTTAGCCCTGCACCCATCCGCAGGATGCTGGATCCCCTTCAGGCCTAAGGAACATTACTACTAAGTCTGATTCAAAGTTTTCAGGCTGCCAAATGACATTCACTCTCTGAGCGTACACACAGAAACTCCCGTCTCTGCCTCTGCTCAGAAATACACCAGTGTTGGGTTTATATAAGGTTGGGATTAAGAGAGTTGGATAAAACAGCAACACGTCCATCAGAAACTGAAATTAAGCCTCTTTGAATGTCTTAAGCAGAAAGGAAGTGGGTCACTCAATTATCTATGCTTAAAATTAGGCATTTAACTTATTTCAGCTTACATCAAATTCTTTAAATCATTCATGGGAATTGACTGATCATTCAAGTTAAATATCTGAAGTAATGAGAACCAGGCATCTAGAGACAGACACATATCAAACACACACCACTTAATAAACAGGTTTTGATTTAACAATCAAAGATGCATCAGACTTTTTAAGGTTAAGTGCAAATTACCAGTGTTTTGGTGAGACAGGCATAAAATGTAATAGGCTTTTGTTTTGCTCAGGCCTGTGCAGGTAACAATGGGCTCCGTGCAGAGAGCCTGGCCATGCTGCTCTGTCACAGTCTCGTTACCACATGTTAAGGTAATAACAGAGAAATAGGAACGCAAAGTGTCAGGTATAAAAAGATGCTCAACTTCAGCGTTAATGCTACAAAGGTGTTGCTAATAAATGCCTAGTATATGACCATATCATATGGTTTCTTAAAGTTCAGAGCAGCTTAGAAAGACCAAAGCCAGGCTAATACATACTAGTTTCAATGAAGTAAAATACCAATTAAAACAAGCCAATATTAACACATGTGTGATTAACAACCACCTTAAAAACTTATTTGGACAAGCATTATTCCAAAACAGGCCTCTCTCAAAAACACTTACAAAGTAAAATACTTAATACTTAAATATATCAAATTTGCAGTTAACATTTATTTTTAGCTCTTTATTACATGAGTATTTTGGGAAGTGTTTAATGAGGAGACTGTCCTAATGATACAAATGCTCTTGAATTCTGTTTTTTGTTTCATTCAACCATAACAGAAGCCAGCTGCCGATGTTAGATGTGGATTGGCTTTGATGTTCAGCAAAACACAGAAAATCCCCTTTCTACATCTCTTTCTAGTCCCATACTTTATGGCCACAGCGACCAAAATCCACAGAGCCTCATATGTCTGACCTAACAGCTTGGTGGGGAGGGGTACGGAGCGAGCAAGAGGCAGCTCTCTGCAGACAGAGAGCATTTTTCTAAAACCACACAGTTTGTTAGTACATCCTGTGAGGGTGGTGACAAAATGGTTCAATAGGACCTTTGTATCGAGCTTGTATTCCCCCCTGCTTCAGCACTCTCACTGAGGGCTGCAGGCCCTAGCAGTTTTCTTTCCATCACCCATTCTCCCCCACCACCTTCCCCAAGCTGACACATTAGCTAACTCCTGGGGTATTTTTCTGAAGAAATGTAGCTGTAGCTAGAAACAGGAACAGAACCCTTTGGCTGATATAAAAATCCCTGAAGTTTGTGTGATGCTTGGCTCAAGCACTTACAGATTGCCAGATTGCAGCCAGGAAGGCGTTTCCCCACAGGGCTGCCTGGCAGAAGTGCCTGGGCTGTGGGTCTCCCGTGCTTGCACAGACCCTGCCTTGCATCCGAGGCTCACCTGGAAATTTCACTCAGCAAGTCCCTGCTACTGCCATGTCCTGTGATACCAATAAAGCCGCTGAGTCTCCTGCCTTCTTCCTGTGGCACACTGTAATTGTGACCACAGATCTTTTATCATAGGTTTAAGCTTGTTACAGGGTATTAGAAGTGCTGTGCGGTCCCTGCGAGGAGGAGCAGAGGATGTCCCCCAGGCCTCCCTGGATTAACTGCTCGTTACACAATTGCCAGTCTGACAGCCCAGTTCGTCCTTCTCTTGCTCAAGTTTCTAATCTGTAAATTGTGAACCCACCCTCCTTATAAGAACAAAAATATGTTCTCAATTTTTTGATGATTTCTTTCTTGTTCCTGTTTTTTTTTTTTTTTTGTCTTCTCTAGGCAGTACCTTCTACAGATCCATTTTTTTTTTTTCTCCTGCATAGCAGTTCTCTTCAGAGATAAGGCACAAGCAAAATCAAGCTTAAAAAAACTCCAACCCTCAAACAACTCATTCTATTTAAACCGATGGCTTAAAAACAATGGTTAAAATGCCTTATCATCCGATGGGGAACAACCTCTTTAAAAGGAAGACCTGCATTTCCTAACATCACACATAAAATGTGCAGAAGCACAGAAATTGAACATGGAATCCCATCACATAAATTATTCATTTGTTGTCAAGGCAGTTCCCTGCAATGTAAGTTTTGAACAGTTGAAAAGTTAAAAAGGTTTTAAAGTTTAAAAAGTTTAGGAGTTAGAAAGGCTTTAAATACTTGTAAATGGATGTAAGGAATCAAGCTTCCCCTAGCTTCTCAGAGAGATAAACCATATGGATATTAAAGCATGTTTATGTTTCTGTCTGGAACTGTTTTCTTTTGCTAAAATATAGTCTTAACTCAGAATAACTAGGACTAATTTTTGTTGCTTTTCTCATAACAACAGAAATGAAATATTTGTATGGGATAGATTTATGCTGACTTCTAAAATGTAGGGGTAGTTTGGACACAGAAACTGAACACAGGAGATGGAAAAAATACTGACTGGAATGCAGACTTTCCTACTTGTGATAAGAAGACACATCATCAAAGGACCTGACGTGCAGTCTCCTATTTACTTCATTTCAGAGAACAAAGAGATTGACAAACGTATTTGTGTATATAATAACACAATCTTAGCCATCCATCATTAAATGTTTTCTAGTCACATGACACTATAATGGCAAAAAAATTAGGCTTGTACATTTTAATAGTCAGTCAGAAAAAGTTATACCGATCTTTCCTTGCTAACCACTCCCTTTGAATACAAATCCATACATTTTGATCCATTTTTAGAACATGCATTTCTGCATTGGAAAACTCACTCGCTAAATAAAATTCAAACATCTGCCCAGTGAATAATGAAACTGTATGTTCATACTTTATGCAACACAGTGGCCAAAGAAATTCAATTTGGGTAGCACTATAACAAAAGATTAATTATGAATTTCTGTATATTAAGAAAGTTTCTATAAGGCTTCTGAATGTAGATTTTCATACTGTGCTGCAAAGAACCCACTCCTCTCGTTAAGCAGTAACAATCTAAGAACAAAGTGCAAATCACTTATTTGGCAAATGCCACTTAGGGGTTTAATCTCAGACCAACCAAATTAATCAGTCTATACTACTGATAAACAACGTACACCTTATGTACTATCCTTTCAGCAGAAGCCATGTCTGCTGCACTGCAGTGCCAGCTGCCTATGAATTTCCATTTTAGATGCAGAAAAGTTTCAGAAAATAATGTTCTTGAGGCCAATCTAGTCTAGACTTTTCTAGTTTGAGCTATACAAGTAAGACTCAACTCCCTGAAATGATACCATGTAAAACCTGGAGAATAACGAAAGAGAAGAGCTGGCACTGTTGCACATTTCTCCTGTTATACACTTCACATTCTAGTGAAGATGTGGCTGCATGGCTGCCCCTCTGCCTCGCTGCATGTTTGGTCAACACTCAGCAACAAGGCTCACCTCCTCAGGCAGCACAGCAGGTGACCCCCTAAGTGTCTGCCTATAACCAGGTGTTAAAACCTTTCCTCCATTCAATTTGTGCAGGATGATACCAGGGGCTTATTCGTTTTCTTTCCCAACTCTTTTCATTTAGACTATCAGCAAAGAGACTCTATGTCCAATATTAATTATACAGCAGGATTTAATGGTCTTCCCAGACTTGTTATGTGCCTATTATTAAAAAAAGAGAATTTTATGTTTGCAGTCTCTTGAAGTCTAAAGGAAACTGTAGGTTAGATCAAATAGGAGGTTTCGTTTAGATAACCTCATTACTTCCTAACACCAGTGAGCATGCTCAAGCACATCCAATAAATTCCCTAGAATTCTCACTAGGGTAAAGACGAGTTTTCATGCAAATGTAATGGTTCAAACACATGAAAGATGTTTGATTGCTTTTAGAAAAGACAGCAAGTCTCTTTTCTGGATTTTCCTTTACAGGCTATTTATAGTTCAAATGCACTTTCCATATTCAGTTATTTAAAAGCAGAGGTTCTAGCTAAAGGAAACAACACATTGGGGAGAGGCACTGTGCTACATAATCAGTTTTCAACTGAGACGTCATTTACCATACTGAACTAGTTTCACACAATAAGACAACCTTATGACCAAACAAGACAAAAGAAAATCCCTTGTGGGTATGTAGCACTGATCAAGGGAGCCTCTTTTGCCAGAAAAGACAGTTTCAGCGTGCCGGTTAGGGGGTTTCTGACTAGAAGGAAAATTGTGTTGGACAAACAATTCTGCTAGAATTGCATATACCACATTGTTATGACAGGGAATTAATTTATTTTGTACTATACTCTAGTGTAGCTCTACATAACAAAAGAATATATTATGGGATATACTTATATTTTAGTACTGAAAGGAAATGACATCTTTACATGAAATGCTTTTCAAGTTATAGATATTTTTTTATTCCACTTTGATAAACTAATACTATAAATCATCATTTCGTTTAAAAAAAATCTTTCAGTCCTTTGTCTTAAAATGCTAGATTTAAATAGATCCAGACACAAAGACCCACAAAAATCTAAGTGATCCTAAGCTTTGTGACAGAATCCTCCTTCACAGCATTCCCATAGTAGAAGACAGACACATGTTCAGGATTTATAATTTGAGGCTGCTTCAACCTTTGCTGCAAATTTTAGTAAATATTCAGTTAAGTTATTAAAGCATTTTTGGAGATGGGACATACATATACACACTTAGCATGACCAATAGAGGAAACTTTTCTTTCTAATCTTAATAAAAACACCACCTGTGCCCCAAAATAAACCCCTAAAAGAGAACATACGCATTTTCTTGTAGGTCCCATATTGTTTCTGTAGCTATCTCACAACAAAGCTCTCTGTATTTTTCTCATCACAGCATATTATCATGCTGATCCTAGCTCTTGGAAAATGGGAAATGCAGAACACATATGTGAAATAAAAGAAAACACATATGTTTTAGATTAAGCCAATCTCAAGATGTTAAATCCCAAACCTGCTCCACAGAAGAGTGAAATGGGTATTAGCACCATATGATAACTATTCAGTTTAGGACTAGACTGTAAATTATAACACGGTGTTTTTCCTAATAATGTGTCCTAATTTGGTTCCATCTTACTTCTGAGAGACACTGTCTCAGCAACATTTGTTCAGAGCTATAGTCCCAGCACCAGTAAGAATTGCAGCTATTTTTCTGGCAGCCTGCTGCTCCCTCATTTTATCCAATGCTGAGTGAGACCATAGCTCTCGTTTGTTGAGGGCCAAGCAGTGAGCTACTGAGTCTCTTGACCTCAAAAATTTGTTGGGCTACAGAAGAAGGCGTTTCAATAGACAGCTTTGGTTTGGGCATTCAATTAGGATGTGGAAAGTTTAAACATTTGACTCTTCCCTAGAAAAAATTTTGTTATAAATTTACTTTGCAGTATCTATCTATCCCTTCTCTACTTTATAACAGCTGAAGAATCAGAAATGTGAGCTTTTCATACCTATTCTTACCCTACGTCTATCTACCTACAGAAAATATAAATATTTATGCTTTTAATTGAAATTCTCATGACAGCTTTTTATATTTTTATATTTTTGGTTCAGACTTTAAACCGGCTAGATCACCATATATTCCTTATAAGCTCTTGGCACCACCACCCCCTCAGCCCCGTTTTGAGCGAAATATAAGTAATAAGTTTCATAAAATATTTGTGAAACCATACATACATAGGTATCGCTTGAGAACATATGTTAAAGTAATTAATAGACATTCCTAATTAGAATGACATAATTTGAAATAAATATCATTAAGCAATTCTCTATTATAGTCAGGAGAGAAAAGGGAACAATAGCACTACAGAGAGTCTAAGGTCCAGTTGAGTACAGCTAGCAAGAAACCAGGAATTGCCAGGTTTACAGCATTTTTTTGTTGTTCCATAATTTCTTTTTTGTTACACATGAAAAACAAATGGACCTTTCACAATCAGTTAAAAATAAAGGAAGATTAAGAGAAGCGGGTCACTTATTTTCTGGATCAAAGTTCAGACTTTCACTTGTCTGACCACATGTCAGGTAATTATCCCAAATACCTGGGTCTTCTGGGCTCCTCTATTCCCCCTCTCCTTAATTCCAGCATAACTCATCAAAGTAAAGAGCTTCCCCACCAGAAGTTCTGTTTTCAAGTAACCAAGACTAATGGACTAGGGTAATATTTAGTTAAAATACATCTCACATAGAATGGTTTAATTTGGAAAGGAGCTCTGAAGATCATCTGGTCCAACTTCCCGTTCAAAACTTCATTTTGCTATATGATTGGTTTAAATATGGATACTGATAACATTTTTACAGGCTTTTCTCATCCTTTGTTTGGTAATTGTGTTCACCTCCTCACCATTTAATGATCAGAAATCACAGAGTTACAGAATGGATCAGGTTGAAAGGGACCACCAGAACTCATCTAGTCCAAACTCTCCACTTAAGCAGGAGTACTCTGGTGACTAACAGTAAATAATTTCAAGCCAGCACCTGTGTAATTCTGATTTTTATATCAAATACTTGTTTCACTTTATTCCCTAAAACATGTCAGCTAAAATGGAGCCATCCATTGGTCTGAGACACACGGAAGCACACCCATTAGCTAATGCTTTACTAGGATCATGTCTAGGTTGTGTGATTTCCACAAAAATCAAACTCTTTGTGCCAATCACAAAATTCAATAGAAACTGTGAAGATATTATTTTTCCAGTAACACTTTATCACAAGTTTCCTCACCAAGTTTATTAGAATTATTAGTGTAAGCCAGCACTTTTCAGTCACTCAACAACTCTCCAACTGCTCCATCGGGGAGTACTGTGAGGAACAGCTTGTACTGTGTTCAGAGGGGTCTGTATAAAGAGGAAACACTGGTAAAATTGCCTTCAGCCCTGTGTTCTTATCTTCTAGCACAGAGCTGGCCCAACGCTTGGTCAGTGCTCTACAACTTTATTACTCCACAATATTTATATAGCATTAAAATAAATTAAATTCTCAAAAATTTCACTATTTGTACTGGAAAAATTCAGAATTTTAGCTATGTATTTTCAAATAGATCCAAGTGTCAACATCCACAAAACAAGTATAACTGCACAGAGTTTATGAGCCATTTGCAAACAATATGAGAAAACTCTTTATCCTACCCATTCAGTGAAATTAAGGAATAATTAGTACACATGCAAAAACAAAACTACTTTCCAAAGAAGGCCCGTTGGAATTTTTATGTTTAGTATTGGGGGTTTTGCTTAGTTTTGGTTTTGTTTAATGAGTAATTAACCAGTCCTTTATAGTGTCTATGTGATTTCAACTAATGTGTGTCAGCAGTTCAAAATGAAGAGTCTGTCTGACAGCCCAGCTACTCAGACTTTGAGATTTAAATATGACCCGTGTAAAATTAAAAAAAAATAAAATTAAAAAAGCTTCAACCAGTAAAGTGTTGTCATTGTTTTTTTAAATGACAAATTAGTGGGATGGAATTCAAGACACTTAATTATCACATTAGTTAGCCAGATGGTTTATTTGAAATCCCAGCAGATAAGTATCTGAATTTTGCTTTAAATTGGGCTCAACGAGTTAGCAAAGGCAAAGGACAGCAAGAGTATGCAACTCACTTTTGCTTGCTTTAACAAATAAAATTTTCTCTGCCTACCCCCTTGAGCAATGTTTCAAAGGGAATTTATAGAAAAAGTGGCAGCCAAAGGAATATGAGTGTTCCGCAACCTTTCAGACATCTTTGGTCACTTAACAATTGCATTACTCCCCTGACACTAAATTTCCACCAGTTTTTCAAAGAAAGGGATTTTGAAGCAAACTTCCATAAAAACAGAGACTTTTTCTAAACCTGAAAAAAAAAAAGGTCTCAATAGTCTGAACCATCTTTTTTCTCTCCCCTAAATGTTTTGGCAACAAATAAGATTCCTTGTTGGATGACTTTACGGGTGGTGGGGAGGAGTCATGCATCAACAACGCCAGAGTAAGAACTGGTGGTATGACTTGGCTGAGCTGTGCTGTTTCAGCAGTCAGCTCTTGAGCGGCGGCTTCAAATGGTCTCAGCACTTTCACAGGAGTTTCCATTAGTGTCTGCTCCAGACGTGAGAAGAATCCATCAATTTCATTTTCAAAATGTCATAGCGTGTAGTAACTGCCTTTGCTCAAACAGCTTCTCTTAATAGAGAATGTTGAATTCTGTCTGGTAACTGCATCCTGAATAAGTTTGTCTTGGGAAACAAGTCATTATTCTTGGAAGATTTTCAGAAGTTTTTTGGCTTTCACAGGCTGCTTGAGCTATGGACAGATACCATCTGCTCGTATAATATACATCTCTAGTGTGTCATCGTACTCATGTATGAAATATACAGACACAGAAGAGCATCACCTTCTGTCCTATCCCTGCTGCAGAAGGGACAAAAATCTTGGTACTTGTTTTCTTTTGGTGGTTGAATTAGAAGAGTTAAGTGATAGTGACACAGAATTTCATTGCCTTTAAAACATTTTTCAGATGACCCTTTGAGAATAGAATTAGCACCTGATGGACCCACCAAGGGGCAGACCTTGGCAGGACTCTCTTCTCCAAAGTTATAATACTGGTTCAAAATGTGGGAACAGAGGATCTGGAAAACAAGGCAACCAAAGATACTTTACATACAAGCATAAATACAGTGGCCTCTGAAAAGTGGTATTTCCAAGCAGAGAGCTACCACAATTTCCCTTTCCTTACTGGAGATGTGAGGAACAGAAATATTAAATGGCTTGTTCAAAATGACATTGGTATCTCTGGCAGAGAAGAGAGTCATGTCTTGCTTCACATATTTCAGACCACATACCTCTTGGATATCTGCCCAAAGAAGTTAAATCCCTTGTTTTATGTATTGGTCTGATGCAGCAATTGGTGAAACTTGAAACAAAACATAACAACCAACCTCAAAAATTCAAATCCCAGTGATTTTCAACGAGACTAAAATTTTTTAGCAATGAAACACAAGTACTTTGAGGTGTTGCCCAAGAGGATCAGCACATGGAAATATTAACACAAGCAAAACATTAACTAGGATTTCCAGTAAAGACAGCATAGTCGATTTGGTTCTCGGTATCAAATAGCAACATCTGCACTATAGTAGGTATATACTAGTCCCATTACTTTTCTCCTTCACATAAAAAGCAGATTGTCAGTATGAGAGAGAGTGTTTCTGGGTCAGGACATTAAAGTCAAGCTAATGCATACCAAATGCATCATCATCTATGTATTTTTATAGTTCTGGGGTTGTTTGCATTGTAGAAAATCTGCTTTTCCTAAGATTATTCTTGCAGAGACTGAATATCATACAGAACTGCAGACTATTCAGTGCTCTACCTTACCCTGGGTCCTTCTCTTCAGCTAGCATACATATGCTCAGATTTGTCTAGTCATGACAAAGCTTTTAGGATCCCTATTACCATTCAGGAGCCTTTTTCTAAACAATTGTACCATGGTCTCCCCCTTCCAAAGAACGATGACAAAAGAATATTGTCTAAAACGTACATGTGCCTCCTTTCCTGTGACTGTAGGCAGGAATGACCAAAGTAATCGACAGTAGAAGTACAGATTATTTTGAAAACAAAATTGCCTATAAGTTCCTGTCTATTACTGCCTTCAGATCCTGAACACCAAAGATGATCAAAATAATCCTGCCTGGCGTCATTAGGTTTTCCTTTCTCAGTTAGGCCCCCCAGGTTCTCACCATAGCACAGTTTGCCAGTTTGTGCCTCTCAATATGTGTGAACTATCACATCTCTACCCTCTTCTTCATCCTTTAGCATACGAAATTATGCAGATTGCTCCTAGGTAAAATGTATACCTCTTAAATTAGAAACGTTTATCAATGCAACATGCCACAAGCAGCTCAAACCCAGCTATTATAAATTAAGTTATGGAAATACACAACTCATAGAGAAACATGAGATTGGCTCTCATTCACACAGAGGGAGCATGAAAAAAAAGCTTGACTATTTGAAACTGCTATGAAGTAGAGGGTAGTTATTTTTTGGAGAGTATTTTTGGGACATGTTTTTACTTCAGAATGTGTCTAAAAACACACCACCCCAAGTGCAGTTTTGTTGTCAATGCTGTCAATGATGAGGAGAAACTCCTGCGTGCTTGAGACACCAGGGTTTGGGTATCCCTGAGAACGACGAGATATAGCTTCTACTTGAAGTAAGGGTGGGGACAGGCTGCTTTTTATAGATGAATGTCACTCCAGGGTGTCGGGGAAAAAAAACCCTAAATTCTGCAAAATTATGACCACAGATACGACTGCAAAACTTGACATCAGACATGAACACACATTCACTACACAAGACAGAATTTACTAAATTTTGCTTCGAAATATACAGATCAAAAAAAAAAAAATAGCTGCCACTGTTGCCTTGGAAAGGACAAAAGCAGAGATGAGATGTCTTGCCTATGGTGATGTAACACATCAGTAACAGAAGCGGGACTATAAAATGTGCCATCAGTTAAGTGAATCATGTACTACTCTTACAAACTATAATATTGCTTCCCTTAAATCTCACTTGAAAGAAAAATATTGGCATAAAGTGCATGCTGGTCTGCTTTGTCTCCAAATACACACTTCAAAGAAAGGTTGCAAATATTTATTCCAAGGGTGCTAGTGGGCAATCCTTTAGAAGCGGAATAACTACCAACAATATGTCATGGGAAATAAGTGTTGAAGTTACTTGATGGCAGAGCACTGGACATTTACATGGGAAAAATAGTCTGTCTAGTTTTTGAGACAGACTAAGGGAAGTGGGGGAAGAAAGAGGAACACTGAGCTGTCAGCTCACAGCCCCTGCAGATAACTGAATGACTCAAGTCACAGGGAAATTTTGCCCAGCCCTTAATGAGAAATAGCTGAAAGAATAAAGGAATTGTATGACTGGGGGCAGGGGAGCTACTTACACTCAGCAATGGTTTTAAATGTAATTTTTCAGAAGTTTCACTGGCTGCTATTTATTGGCAAGCAGGTTTGTAATAAATTATGGAGCCATATTCTGTTTCAAAAATCAAAGATTCACAATTTTCTTTCATAGTTTGTGTTTTTCATTGCAGTTGAAGGCCATCCTATATAAATTTGATTACACATTAGCAATTTATTGTTTCCCTACTGTTAAACCCATCTTTTCTGTGAAACTGCTGAGCCTTTGAGACAGAGCTGTTAAAAGACTGCAGCTAATCAGTCCTTTTTCTGGCAGGACTCTCTCAGCTAGAAATGAGGTATAAGATCTGTGGCTTTCAAGTTCTACTGTCTAAATTGTTCTTCCGCAACAGCTGGAGAAAATGCTTTCAAGAGTTTTGTGCTCCTTCCTGTGTGGTGATGCAGCTTTCCTCTAACGACTATTTCCCATCAATACCCACAGACACCTACCTTCTTAACCACTGCTTTAACGGTCTCTCACCACTTCCACCTTTCCGGAAAAAAAAAAAAAAAAAAAAAAAAAAAAAGGAANAAAAAAAAACAAGGTAAAAAAAGAGAAAAAAAATACTCATCTGGGAGAAGGTTTACAAATATCTGCACACCAGGCTGTTGAAGGAGATAATATCTCAAAGAACTTAAAATTAGATGTACAATTCTTCTCTAGTGAAAAAAACCCAAAACGGTCCTGAGCGTGTGGAGGCAGCAGATGTGACCAAAAAGTTCAGTATATATCCCTTCCCATGCTAAGATTGCAGTGATCTTTACTGAAAACTTCACAGCAAGAAAAAAATAAGTGCTCTTTTTCCATGCACTATAAGGTGAATAGTTAATACAGTTATATACAGTACATTTTTCTGAATAATCCCATGTTCTTTGAATTACAAGAAAGTTATAAAAGTGTTTCTCAAAACCTGCAAAACACATGAAAGCTCTGGTTTTTCCAAGAGACATTATCTACTGACTTTTCTGGGAAATTTAATGTTTGTTTCATTTTCCAGAGGACTCTGGCAATCCACTCGATTGACAACTTAAACTCACACTGCATTAGCAACAACCTATTTTAACCTTATTAGGGTAATTATTCACCTACACAATTATTCAAAATTGCAGTAAAATATTTAACTAACTGGTGTTTCTTTAGGTAGTAACTGAGAGTATCGTAACTGCCCAGAAAAATCAGTGTGTATTAATAGTGACATATACTCTAAATTATTACAAATATTGTACACTCTCTCATCTGGATTAGTTATTTGTTAGAAAAAAAAGAACAAGGACAGCTGCAGCAGAAGAACCTGTACACGACACAGTCCGGTAACTGGTAATACAGACCATTATTTAATGGAATATTCCCAAACTTCATTTGGGGTAAAAGATGATTACACAATTCAAAAATTCTAAACTGCCACCTGTTTTTAGACCCGTCTCTAACGAAAATACAAACCAGTTTCCACACAGAATGTTAAAGGTCACCACCCCCACCCCTGAAAAAAGAGAAATGCTTTTATTTAAACCAAGTCATGAAGATAGTGGTGACAAAATGTCACAGAAATGCATTTATAAAATCAGTTAATCAATAGCTAATTCTGAAAAAGAATATAATATAAAGTCAATGCTGATATCCTCTGACCTCATAAAGCACAGGTTGTTGACATCACTGGGAGAATGTTAAGTAGATAGCCGGCAAGGACTGAGGTTGAAAAGTACTACAGAAGTATTTACTGAGTAGTAAGGACACTGTCTTCAATCAAAGGGAAAATAAACATTAAAAGACCTATTTTAAAACTTTTTTTTTTTCCAGCTGAAAATAGAAGGCCGTTCACAACCACAGGATTCCACTCAGTCAAATTAATCATAGACAGGAGTGGATTAAATTTAGATTAAAAAGAAAATAATTTTTACCAGAAACATTAGCTCTGAGGTATTCAGGAACAAAACAGCAAAATGAATGTTGAGGGTTTATAGAGAATCATCCAAGAACCTGCATCCAAACTGCCCAGTGCTCTGGCATTAAAAACCATGCCCAGCCAAGGGCCTCAGCTATGGTTTGTGTGGCAGCCAGGAGCAATCTCAAGGTTGGTCTCTGTGGCTCTGACAGACTCGGAGGGGAAAAAAGGGCACTCTAATCAGTTCATGTTTATTAGCAACCCTTGATTATGGAATGGTTGTGCCACTGCACAAACACAAGAGTCAGCATCTCCTCTCCCTCCAACAAAAACCATGACAAATGCATTAATAATAACATTGATAACACTGTTGTTATAGTGCTAATATTACTAAGTGTGCTAATTCACATGTGGGCTTTTATGTTAAATGCATCCAAACTTTTGAAACAATACACTTTAACCTTAGAATGAGATGCTGCAAATTCAGTTTGTGTGGCTAGAGTATGGACTCAAGTATATTAATTCCACTTTTGTTACAGGTTCCCTATTACATGAGTGCAGGAAAAATAAAAAGTGGAATTTGTAAGGAAAGAGGATAACACCAAAAGTTAGCTGAACAATTAAAATCTAAGTGGAAATTCACAGTTAATTCCATTATTAGAAATCTTTTCATGGTCTAAGAATAAGAACCACTTGGGCTTACTTGACTGCTCCAGCAGTTCAGAAAGGTGTTTTGGCTGCTGATTTGGGATAGTCAGTAAGAGAAAAAAGGCTGAAGAACTTAGTGTAGGAGGGAAGAAAGAACAGTATCCAGAACCACTCACAAAAAGATGCAGCAAAGACAATAACGTAAGTAGGTGACTATTTTTATTTCCTCTACTTATTTAGGAGAGTATCTCAAAGGAAAATTCTGAAATCCCAGCTTTCTATTTTTTCACTAGACTTTTTAATCAGGTAAATATCAGAAGAGGTTATCAGCAATGTTTTTATAGAATTTAGTGAAAATAGCTTTACTTCTACTTGCAATGCATAATTATAGGTTTCTTAGTTTGATGTCAGGGCTGTTCATCTTCTTAATGTTTGTGTTTAAACATCAGACAAGTTCATCCTATGGTTTTTATTTTCTTTTCACTTTTCTAATTCATAAAACATCTCATTTTTCTTTTCATGCAAGAAATTAAAATGAGATAAACATTCAAATGTAGAACATGTACAAAATTTTTCTATTGCAAAAAGCTGATTTTCTGTGTTTCCTATTCTCAAAAAAGCAGTTACTTAATTTTTGCCAGTTTTATAGTTTTACATCAGCTAAAGCCATGGATATGACCTAAATTCAATCCAAAATTTTAATTTAGATACTAAGAACCTATTTAAACATTTTGGTTTAGTTAGAAATTTTATTTCATAATCTTTTTCATTTAATGAGTACATTCACCAATTATAACAGACCTTAAAGACTATTTTCCTTGCAAAAAATCTTAAAATTATCACATCCTAATTAAACTGTGCATGTAAATAGCCTTGTAAAGAAACAGTCAGCTTATACATTTTGGTTTCATTTTTTAAAAAATGACCACGCAAACCACTAAAATTAGAAATAGCTCATTGTTTGTAACAAAACAAGAACCAGATTTCAACACGCACATTTCAAAGTAAATATGTGCCCTTATCAGACTGTAAGCATTTGATTGTTTATTTTTATACATCACTAAGAGCTTGTTTGGAAATTTCACATCCATAGATATGCATGTATTTGTCAGTGTGAACACCGAACACGAGCTTGTCAGCTCTCACACTTTGCTTCTCCCCCTTCATGAGAAAATGTGCCCTGAGACAAATGTCCCTGTCCTGTCCCCAGCTCACCAGTGACACACCACCATGCACTGTGTTCGTCCTGCACCTCCAGACTTTGTGCAAACTCATTGTGCAACATTAAGACAGAGTTTAGATTTTGTAAACAATATTAGTATAAAAGCATTAAGATTATAAAACAAACTTTTCTCGTTTCTGTGCCAGTAACTGCAAAGAGATGAGGAGCTTTCACTGACGCTCCTTTCAGGCCTCACTCGCTGCTCCCATGCACTGCGGCATTCAAAATTTATCCCTGCTTTCATGGGTAACAATAGCATCAGCTGATAATATGCCAAACCAATGGAGTCTTATTTCATTCACTTCAGGGTAGCTTAAAGACTTAACTTGTGGGTTTTTTGGTCGTGGGCTGAGAAAGCAGGGCAAAGACTGAATTTTACTATTCACACACTTTCTTTTGTATAGGTGAGGAGCATTAGCAGAGACAGATACACACATTTTTTGAATGTAAAAAATTAACATACATAATCCAAGGAGACAACACAGTAACTTGAATAGAATCCATTCACACAGACAACTGAGTAAAAATAATCTGTCCATGCTGCAGCTATTCTATGCCACCATCTGTATCTGATCTTTATATAGATGGATGATACATTGACTCCTGCAGCACTGCTCCAAAATCTCATGGCAGAGAGAAAACTTTAGTTTGTCTTTCAGCTATCTCGTCAAAACAGCCTTCAGCCAGCTCCATACCTCCAACACCACTAGAAGATACCTGACAACATCACTGCAGTTTTAGGGTGATTTATCCTAATTGTACAGAAAGAAACTTTCATAAACAAGGTATGCAACTGCCCAAGGGACAGGTACTACTGCATCTCACAAGCCTAGGATATAAATGTGACAAATTCCAAAATAACTTGCTGCTAAGCTTCCTCTGAATGCAGAACTTACAGTGGATGAATTCAACCCTTAGTCATTCACATGGACAGATGCTGCTTGCAGCCCTCACAGTGTGAATCAAGTCAGGACTGAAGTGTCTCGTGTTTCTGCCTGCCACCCCAAGAACTGAACTCTAGAGGCACAAAATTCATAGTGAGGAGGGTCACAAGAGTTTCTGCCATTCTACTGTATATTTAATGTTAAATTTTCTACCTCACTTAATTTATTAATCTTTGATGAGAAAAGGGGTCACTGGTAAGATTTCACAAATTCGCACTGGTTGCCAGGTTGGCATACACAGCTGAAAAAATAGAGAGTTGCTTTTTTTTTTCTTCCTTTTTTTTCCTTTCCTTTCCACCCCTTTTAAACATAAACTAAAAAATATTACATTTGTAATACACAAGCAATCCCTTTCCTGCACGGTCTAGAGTTGTAGGCCTTCCATCAGTCTTTTTCACCACACTTTTAAAGCCACTTCAGAATGAAGGAGCTCCATAATTGCACAGCAACTGGCTGGCTGCCAACCAGCTGCAAAGCAAACGCCCCTTGTATTGACATTAGAGGTTCCTTGATCATATTCAATAAAGAACCTTTGATGTTAGCACTGTTGGCTAATATCATCTTACAGGGTCTTGAGGGAGAGTTTATCAAATCTGTAAGATCATGAAGCAAAAAAGGACCCTCTAGTGTCTGAAAACAACAAAGTTTGTGTTTTGTGAGGTAAAAACAGTATTTATAGGTGGCAAAATGTCAAAATACACACATCATCTGTGATTCACTGTTTTTTGGTGTAACATTTGGTGAACCACAGATCTCACTTTGTCTGGCAAAACCAAAGTTGTGCTCTCTTGTTATCCAGCCTCAACAGAGAAGCCCCCATGGGACACTAAACAAACCAGCCGTGCTTGGGTGCCTTTCTGTCACTACATATCCTCCCTTACTGCCATCCCATATCCTCCTGACCTTCCTTTGCTATAAGCCAGGCAGCTGCCTCCTTCTTTGCCTTCCTGGCAGATTTTCTGCTTTCAGAGCAGTCTGTCGCCCTGCCCACAATGTGGCACTTCAACACTTGGCAGGTTCAAAGCAAAACTTCTAGTGCTCTGGTACTATGGGCTGTTCGGTTTCGTGAGACCTCTTTAAGTACATGAAACCATAAAAGCAGAGATTGACAGGCCTCCCAAAAGCTTCCAAAACAAAAGGAACACTGGCCAAGGGGAAAAAAAAAGGTGGTGCAATACACAGTGCCTTGTTTCAGAGTGCACCAAGAGGACTGGCCCCTGCAAGGGTAGAAATCTTTCCACATCCTTCACTGAAATATGGAAGGTGTTCTAGGTTTTGGTGGTGGTGGTTTTGGCTTTTTTTCTTCCATTGCTTCATCTTTTTCTCTCATCTTTAGTTTTCTGTTCCACTGTGGGAAATACCCCAGGGGATCCAGCCTCTTGTCCTCTTTTTCAGCTATTGCAAAATTTCACCTTTCCCAGCCCACTAGGCACGGAACAGCATCTGACTAGATGTTATGACCTGGAAGATTCCTTCCAGTACTAAGGTGGAGGAAACAACTTCCCTAACATCCCAGCCATCTCCTTTTAGTCTCGGTGGGACAGGCCCGTTCATATGTAGGTAAAATGACCCTGCTGGAGGGGTGGTGTCAATGTGTTGTGGTCTCAGGCTTGCCTCCAGCACTGGATATCAGCAAAAGCTAGTGAAGCGCGTGAGCACCAAGCAGTCACTCACTGATAGCCTTTCTATTATACTCTTCTAGCTTGCGATTACCAGAGGTTTACTAGCTCACAGATATCTAAAAATTTTTCTCCCCTGATTTTTTAATAACAGAGGGAAAAGGCAGAAAAAGGCTATCACACATCACTTCCATGAGAAAATAAGATATTCTATTCCATTTTTGTGAAAACACAGAGGCACAGATGATGGTCATCATCATCTTTTGAATGCTGGGTTATGCTCTCATATTGGCCTGTCTTAATCAGTGAGGCACAGTCATTCTATGTCATTAGACATAGCCATATATGAAATAGTTGACGTTATTCCGTTTCTTGGGCCAGCTCCTCCCTCTTTCTCCTGTTTTGTCTGCCCAGCTCAAGGACTGCTGCCTCTTCACTCCCACCACCAGTCCACATTCAGGGATATTTTCACTTTAGGCTCAGTGCCTCATGTACTCTCAGCTCTGCTGCGCCTCCTGCTCTGGGAGCACAGACTGGGCAACACTCCCCGCTTGTCAACACCAGTGGGAAAAAACCCTCAGCCCTGCAGGCTCTGAAAAACGACTCACTATCTCATGTCAAGGACAGAGGCACTAGAAATGGACTTTCAATAATAAAAATATTTTCTTATAAATCTGCACACTGGGTGGAACACCTGTATGTTTATTTACCAGCTGGCTGTATGAGATGTTCAGCCTAATTGATTTCATGCCCTAAAGCAGATATTTTAAACTAATTAACAGATGCATAAACTTTATTTAGACATGAACTGTTCAGGTTATCACATTGCATCAAACCAATATCCAAACAGCAGCTCACAATATAATCTTAGCAGGGAGGAACTTCCTGGTGTCGCAGCCCCCAAAAGCAGTAATATTTCTCATCCCTGCATTTTTGTATCATTGTGCTCCTTTTTCAGCTACATTCTTCAAGTGAACAATGTTTTTGCAAGCTATTTTACACTCACTTCAATAAGCTTTTCCAAAAATGTTATTGTTTCTTTGAAACAGAAGATTGAATAACAGAATATGACCATACTTTGAAAAAAAAATTCCCATAAATGGATAAAATTTCTAATTGTGAATGAACTGATTAGTTACTCAACTCCACAAAGAAGTTAAAAGTGTAAGATCACCTAAATGTTTTAAACCATGACTATGACTCAGTTGCTTTTTAACAATGTGTTCATTAAATAATTAAAACCTGTCAGTTCTTATTAAAATTCATTTTTGTGTGTGTGCATATATATATATATATATATATATAAACAAAAAAGGGCCTGAGATATAAAAGCAAGTTTCTTTAGAAAAGGAGGAAAGGAGACATAAAGAGTAGCCAGAAAATTATATAGATGGAAAGAAAGAAAATACTTCACCCAACAGTGTTAGCTCTATAAATTAAATTTAACCACACTTTCCAAACATTCACATTTGATACAAGTACTTGAGAGGGATGAAATCAGTTGAGAATTCTTAATAATGCAATACCTGGGTATTTTTTAAAAGATTAATGTTCCTAGACTGCATCTATGTCCCCTTGGTAATCAAGGAGGTGAAAGAGTCTACAAGCTTTACAAGCACAAATGGTATGGAAAGAAAGTTCAAAGGCACACATGTGAGCATTCATACAAATTATTCAGGTTCACGCAAAACTGTTTGCAATCTGAGCACTTATCCACTTGAAGAACAGAAGCATCATCACAAAGATTAGCTAACCATCCTAATTCAAACAGCACACCAATTGCTGGCACAGAACACCTCGTGCTTAATTCAGACAGAGAAGATATTGCTCTCCAGCAGCTCTAATGCTCCCCAAATAAACATTATATTTTGGTAAGCAATTTTCTGAGTGTTAGAAAACACTTTCAGTATGGAAAATAACCTATAGGAGAAAGGAGAGAGGGTGGCAGTTGAGCTGTAGTAGAAAAAAGATAAGGAACATGAATCCCTGAAAGTGTAATTTTCACTGTATTTAAGAAGGGGTATAGAGGCATAAAAAGGAAACATTTGATACAACAGTATCAAATTGCCTGGACCTGCTATAATCATTAATGATTTTAGCTGTAAAAAAAATTCACATAACAAAATGATGTCTCAAAGAGTTGGTCACTGTTTTAAATGAAATCGAGGGTAAATGTATTGTGTGTATCTTAAATAACATGCATTACTAATTCTAATTGTCAAAGATGATTTGAGATCCAAAGAACTGAAGCGTCTAAAGGAGCCAAAGAATAGTCCTTGCAAAGATAGACAGTTTCCAGACCAGTCAGTGAGAGAAGAGAGGTTTTTAAAGAGCTGAAGTCCTGATACCTCTGAACAACTTAGTATATTTGGGCTAAGATAAAATAGAGCAAGTAGTGTGTTTTCAACACTGGAAGAATAACATTAGATCTTTTAAAATACTTTAAAAGTTTCCTGCATTTTTGCCCATTTCCAAATGCGATTTTCAGTGTATACTAATATTATAATAATTCTGTCTTTACATATCTGAACTCCACTGCTGCTCAAGACAGAAAGAAAAAAGATCCTCCTCATGTTAGATATAATTTGGATAAAGCATTAGGAACAGGAAATTCCAAAAAGGTTAACAAAATGAAATAACCACATTTTAAGCATTATTATCCCAGGCAATCCAGAGGCATCTCTAACTTTTATGAGACTTGCCTTCATTACAGGTATTTCATGTTGAGAATAAGATGCCTACTTTAATTTTTCTCTTCAAGTCTTTACATCTTTTTTCTTTCATTTTCTTCTGATAATCCTATAAAATCAGAAGGTCACTAGTGACACTGCACATTGCTCATATCTGACAAACATTAATATTAAAAAACCCCCAGCATTTATTTGAAAACTGGATGCATAAGAGAAAGTTTTAAAAAACTGGAAAAGTTTGCAGTATGGACACTTAGTTCTTCACACTCTGGTGAACCTTTGAATTTCCTTTTTATAGTTGCAAGTTAGTATGACAGTCAAATTTATGTTTACAAACTATGCTTAAGTGTTAAACACTAGATAATGTTCTTAATGGAATCTTATAAGATAGCACGGTTGCGTTCATTAACACAACAACATTAAAGGCAAGTATTTTTGCTTCTTCAGTGTGAGATGACTTTTTGATTTCACATAATAAAAAACTGAAGCCAAACAACCTGGGTTTTCTTTTCAAACCTACCCCATGTTTTTCTAAAATAACAAATTTAGCCTTCAAAGATGTGTGTGGCATAAAAGAGGCAGTCAACTGGTAGTTTACTTTGCTTTTTATAGGCACATTACTCTCTATTTTCACTGAAAAAGGCCACACATGCTATTTTAAGATCTGGTGACTCCGGGCTTTTTAGTGTAAACCGTCAGCCCCTCCCCGCCTCCTCCTCGAATCCTCAGTCTGTCCGGTGGCTTGAACAAGTATTGCTTTTTCTGCACAAGCATCTCTCTCCTAAATCAATATACCAGGGTGAAGGCAGCTTGTCATTTCCTGTCACAGGATACCCTCCTAAATTACCCTTTTCTTTTTAAGAGTTCAGCAAATCGTGTTTCAAGAAATGACCATTTTTATTTCCTTTCTGATTTAAAAAGTTAAAAATAAACACCAGCCATATTGCTCATGAAGTCCAGAGCCAGATGAGAGCATTGTAGATCAAAAATAAACATCAAATTATTTCTTCTCCCAGCTATAGCAAGTTATATTTGAAGTCAAAAAAGAAAGCAATCTTTAGGTGGGATATTTTTTAAGATATTTACAAAAGTAGAAAACGGATCTGGAGAAATTACAGCAAACTCTTTCCCCATAAGATTTTATGTTGGAGCATGCATTCCTGATTGATAAAAAACAAATGTCCACAAAAATGCTTAATATAAATGCTCAGATTTAAACTGTAATAATATGAAAGGTGTTGAAATTAAGACCAGTTAAAGTTACAGGCTTTCACACCGAGATGTTTTAACCTTGGAGTTCATGTTTTAGATGAGGAATTACCACACATGCTGTACTGTTTGCACAATTCTCATCTCAGAGCAAAAGTTACAGCCAGAAATTCCATGCAATTATATTAAGAAGGAAACTGAAAAATTGGACTCTTAGTTGAGTGGCCAAACCAAAACCTTTTAATAAATAATAGGCTTAGCTCAAATGATGATAGAATATTTTATTTGATTTTCAAACTAACCTTTATTAAAGCTTCATTTTGATTATGAACAGTTTCAAGCTATAAATGCCTGATTTAAGCATGGGATAGGGGCTGATGCATGCCATGGGGTCGGAGTGCAAACACGGATTTAGGGGACACATAGAATGCTTTGGGTTGGAAGGGACCTGAAATACCATCTAATTTCAACCCCCCTGCCATGGGCAGGGACACCTTCCACTAGACCAGACTGCAGACAGAAGACATTTTATACAATCCTAAAAACCATGGCATGGCAAATTGAGGGCTTCAGTGCAACTTCCCTATCTCTAACTCCACTCATGCCAACACATGTTTAGCCACTTATATGTGAACAATTTTAACTCATTTCCATACATAGTTAATTTTATGTCTGTTGAGATAATTTTAGAAATATCTAAGGTTTAAATCAAAGAAAGTCATTAGTAATCATCCACCCAAAATTACAGCTTTTAAATGTTTGTTCTGAGGTTAAAATAAAAACACAGGGTGTTCAAAATTCTTCCATTTCTTAAATCTAACCAATGCTGAAAACAGAAAATGAACAAGTCCTTCCTTTGTCTACTAGAATTCCTTAATTTCTTTATTGTTTTACATCTGTTTTATAGCAACCTTTCACTACACTTGAGACTCAAATGTGGTGGGACCAAACCAGTGGTCATTCTTCTACTTTAAATCATACGACAAAGTATTGACTCTGCATGTCTTCTTATGTACTCTTTATCCTCATTTTGGAAAAGATGGACAATAAAGGTTCAAAACCCCTCTACAATCTGCTTCGGCATAACAGCATCAATGTGAAAAGTAAAATGACACATGCCAATACAAAACCAGCATACATTTAAACCAGGGATGTTCTGCACCACCCCTAATGGACCTCATTAGCTCAATCTACTTTTACTGTTGAGTTGCTTTAGTGCTTTGGTCAGTTTCTGAGGTCTCTAACCAGATCTCTCATCACAAGAATGGATTTTTCTTGTTACATATGTTGAAGGTTGTTGAACATTAATTTGAGTGCAGAAGATTCTCTGTTTTAGAGAAGCACACAATTTTCAAAAAGTAAGCAAAAGCATGGCTTTGCCATGTGTTGATTAAGGTTGAGGAAACCTGCAAATGTCCTAAAATTAGACCCTGACTACCACTGTATTTTCCCCCTTTACTGGGTTTGTCTAGGTCTCACACATGACAGATCTTCATTACACTGGCTATTCCTTCATTATTAATGAACACTCTGATTTTATCCCCTTTCTTGTATAAAGAGCCTCATGAAGTTGCAGACTCTGATTTTCTTCTCTGAGGCAACCAAGGTCATTATTAGCACACTTGAGGGAGTAAATGCAGTGCCCTTTGTGCTTACTGCTGCTGCTTATATTTGGTAGTGTTGAGAATTCAGTAAAAGCAATACTGCTGCAACAGTACAGGAAACTTGGTCATTGGTGTTTCTTTTCCTTACAAAGTAAAAGAGAAGCTTTAGGGTAAAATATTGCTTTTCCATTAAGTTCTGTTCTCAAATATACAAAATGCTATAAAAGCTGCAGTGGTTTTTACTAATTTGGTGATTGTTAATTTACAATCAGATCAAAAGGTATGATTAGGTGTTTGAACTTTCTCTTTCCCCACTGCTGTATTTTAACTAATTCCACCAAAAAACAGTCAACTTTACTTTCTTTAAATAAAACTAACAACTTGTTAAAAAAAAAAGAAAAAAGAGCTGAATAGTTTTCTATTTGGATCCAAAGTACAATGAGGTCAATAAAAATACTCTCCTTAAGTTTAAACAGGCTGTGGCTCAGACATTTGTATGGTAATAACCGGACAACCAAGAAATATGGAAGTCTTTCACAAAGCTTGGAGCATTTTACCTCAGATTTCACCATTTGTCATGTTAGCATATGGATATCAATGACTCAGAATACAAACAAGAGGCATTACAGTATTTCACTGAAGGGACTAATAGATATTGAAGTTCTTAATTGATTTGATGAGGGTACTGCACTTTAAAAAGTCAGGAAACCTAAAAAAATAAAAATCCCATTCTAATTTACATGGATGAATAGGGACCTTAACTCAGAATAATCACAAAGAGAACCATTCAGACACATTTTGTATTTTACCTTTATCTTTACCTGCACAAATCTCAAATGTTTTGCTGGTTGTTTCTACCCTTCCCTGTCCTTCCCCTTCCATGCTCTTACCTTTTCCTCTACACTGGTCAAGCATTAATTCCAATGGGGGTTTATAAGTGAAAAGTCCTAACTTGGGTTTCTTTGAAAATTAATGTCAAAGAATATAAATTTGGATTATAGTCACTCTTTAAATATCAGAAGGTTTTAGATTTGATTCTGGACATGTACTAGCTTTAATTTTTAACTTCAAGTGAGACTTTTGTAAGACTGTTTTAGCCAAGTAAAAAACTTCACATGGTCCTTAATTTTAGATACTGAAAAATGCCTTTGACTTTAATGAGATCCCACATGCAATTAAGACCAATAATGTGCATTGCGCATCCTAAATAGTTCATGACAAAGTTTCATCCTAGAACTGTATGTCCACAGTAAGCCACTTCCCCACGTTGGCATGTCAGGTTACTGTTGCTTATTTTCCTTTGCTCACACACGTGAGTACATAATTAGCATTTTCAAATCAGCACAATCCTTTGTCATAAACATGTAACATTTACCATAATTATTTTAAAGCCAAAAAAGCTGCCAATGCAATATTAATGGATTCCTTCTAGTGTGGCTATAATAATTTCTGAAATTATGGCTTGTGCATCAATGGGTATCTCTGGCATCAGGTAAAGTGAGCAGGGGCTTGGACTGCAACAATGAGCTGCATTTGCCATAGGCTGATTCACCTGCTGCTAGCCACACACCAGTAAAAATCACTAACACAGTAGCCCGACTTCCAAATCCAGAGTGCTCCTGTGTAATCCCCTCTTGCACTGCCAGCACAGCAGCATGCAAAATAAATAAATAAAAAGCTTACCCCACTTAATGCTAGTCAGAAAAAAAAATTCTGCAAAGGTGTGGAAGGCCAGAATCAAAGAATTTTAGACTTTGGGATGTTGCCTACAACTTGCAAAGTGAACTTTTTATTTCAATTTTGTTTTAAAATTATTGTTAAGGAAAAAAACAATCTGCCAGTGTGTTCCTCTTTGAAGAGGTCCCAGAAAGCACATAAACACTTGCTCAAAACCTTTACTCACTGCTGTCCACATTTCCCTTTCTGTCATGTTCATTGTGCAGCTCTCCCCCATTTTTCAGACCTCCAACTTTTCCTCTTTTATGGCTATAAACACTCAGTGTCCTGACATTTTCTTCCTAGTCATCACCCTTTTCTACTGAGAGGTTTCTCATTACCTCTGAGGCTCACTCTGCACAGACAGCTTCCATGCTGCCCTCCCCACCCCAGTGCCAGTCAACTGTGCTAAATCCAGACATTCCAGATGCCACAGATACTTGTCCATTACATTATCTCCCTTCAGCCCATCTGCTAAAATCAAATTTGCTGGATCGGGGACTAAACAAATGCTTCCCCTTCCCTGGCCTCTGGTAGCACTAAGCCAGCTTAGGGTCAGTAATAACAACTAAACTTTGAACTCAGGACTTTTGGTTTTGCATGAAGATGCTCAACTCAACAAATTAAGTTTAAATGGACAATTGAGCTCTCCTGTCATATTAAATACTGTTACAGTGTTGAAAAATATTTAGAGAAAATAATCTTTGCACTATTTTAGGACCTGAAAGACCTAATGTTCAAGACCTAGAATGGAATCAAAACTTGTTAACAAATAAATAGTAGCAGTATTTATCAATGCAGTTATCTTTGTAGTCCTCAGTAACCACACTGCTATTTTGTATACACATGTACTGCATACCATCTGCTGATGTTTATTTTAATTCACCAGGAAAGGCCTGTGTTTAAGTTGGAATTTAAGTGACAGAATCAGAACAAAAGAAAAAGGGCAGCAGAATAAACTGAATAAATTCCAAGTCTGACTTGTAAAGGCAGACAATATAAAAGCTATAATCTTAGTTTAATCCCCACACTTTTTAAACATAGTAATTACTAGACATCTGCTGGTAACACAGCCTTGCTATTGGATAACCTTAATTACCCTGTAATATTTCCTGACACTCCCCAAAATATGCCCTATGGATAATAATTCATTCACGGTTCAGCCCCATTATTAGCTACTAATTCAAACAATCAAGACAAAGACAACGAACAGATGACCTTGAACAATTACCCACGCACTGAACAGAATTTATTTCATGCTTTTCAAAGACTTTACTGCTTTCCTGGCTTCATGAGCAGCACTCAAAAATTAACAAAACTCAAGCAAGAAAAGAGCTGCAGAATAAAAGGAGATTTGCTGGGGTACCCCAGCTCCCTTAAATATCATTTGCTTGCATTAACAACATAATGGCTTCTGCAATACAGTTCATTTTCTAAGATTAAATAGGGACCTAGACAGACTGGGTGCAAGACCCGATACAATTGTTTTAATAGACTGGATTTGTAAGCTGTTTAATTATCTGCAAGAAATGTACTGGGAAACTTGGAAGGAAAAAAGAAATGCATATAGGTGTAATGAATGGAAGTCATGCAACTGTTGCAGAAGCAGATAATGTATCAGTGACTTCAGTGCTGAAGTAGACGGCTGCGAGTGTCTGAGGCACCTCTTTGGGCTGCCCAGGAAATATTTCAAGTCACAAATCACACTTTGTTGTCATTTGAGCTGCCATAACCTGGTGCCCTTCTTTCTGATTGTACAGGTAAAATCAAGTGCAAAAGATGGACCATTATTGCCAAATTAACCTAATCTCTACTACTTTGGGGGATTCTTTATGTTGATCATTTGGAGAAATTAGTGTTGCAATGAACATGAAAGGGGATATGGCTTTTTAAACTATTATTATCATAATCAAATTTTAGACATTTTGTCTTCAGATTAAGGTAAGGAGGAAGTACACCAAGGAGTATAAAAAGCTATTGCCCTTTTCTCTGTAACTCAGGTCATTCCCTCTTTGAGAGTCTAGGACATCGTTTGCAATCCATCTGAAAGTCAAAGCATTCAGATTTAGCTGGAAATGGAGCTAGAATTACTGAACTACCAGGAAAATAAGGTTGAAGGAAAAGATAGAAAAAAAAGAATGTTATTGAAAATTCAAAGTGAAAAATCAAAGTCAAAATGAAATCTATCTTTTCTGAGATGGTTCTGAGAAAGACATTATCATTGTAGGAATATAGTTAAATCCCTTAAGTACCTGTAGAAGTGAAAGGAAGAAATAACATATTGTCAATAAAATCAAAACATAGACATGCTACAAAATTTCCCCCTGCCAAAATCAGAATTACCATAAAAATAGTTTCTAAACACAATCTATTTGTATGCCCTAATCACAATGATTTAAAGATAAGATTTTTTTAAAGTAAAGTGCATAAGAATGAGCAACCTTGTAAAGTTCAGAGCAGGATGTTTAGTCCCTAGTTCAGACAAATAATGTGAAAGCCACAGATAAAAGAACAACTGTAGTTTTCCTTGGCCTTAGAAACGTATGCAGTCTGCAAATATAAAGCACTTCGTGAAAGGTGGAGGGGAAAAAGGAGGTTTTTTTCCTGCAATGGAAAGCATGAAACTGTAATATCTTCAAAGAAAAATATTTGTGTCAACATAGCTTTACAGACTACCTGAGGCTTCTTTTTGAAACTATGCCCTCTGAACCTGCTTTGCTTGTCAATAATGCCTAATAAAACTTCTAAGATTTAAAAGTCCACATTCCAGAAATGAGGTACACATGATGAAGTTTCTCATTCTGAGCAGATTTTTTTCTACTTTTGCACTACCCACCAGAACTGCCTCTTCAAAGATGGCATTGAAGTGTTAGCACATGTCCCTACAGTACTGCACTTTTTCAGTGTAGTCACTGTAAGAGGGAGTTCATAGGGAAATCCTCACTTTGAGACATTTATCTGAGTAGTTTTGGAAGCAGTTTCAACAGGAATATACTGCACTAATTTTGGTATAGTCTCTTCTGGTTTCAAAAATTTATTAATTACATTCAACATTCCTCATTTTCTTGTTCTCCTTTGATCATTACATAACCCCCAACCCAACATTAGGGATTTTTGTTAGGGAGTATGCTTTTTCTGTCTAGAACTTCTGTAGAAATGAATGTTGGACATTTCACTTCCAAGATCAAAAGTAGTCTCTTAGGTCATAATCAAACCTCTATGAAACAAATTTGTGATCAAGGTTTTTTAAGAACTGTGTGCTCTGGTTCTGTTTAAAAAATCACTGATGTAATGGATTGTCAACATAAAATATTTTCTCCTGGAGAAATCAACAAAATAATCTCCTGGCCAAGGGTCAGGAATGGCCTTTTCTTATGCATAAATATTCAAATTATTTTTTTTGAAGGGAAAGTTTGAAGTACACTCGTTATTAATTTCTATACAGACCAAATTAATGCAACTTGCCTGAAGCTCATGTCCCTGTTCATTCAGGAACTGAAATGTCAACTACAGCAAGATAGTCTTTTCGTCTAATTAATGTGGTCATGAAACAAATGAAACACAATATGCAAATTAGAGCTATGATGACTAAATAAAATGCTGTCCCTCCAGGAACAAAACACTCAAAATAAAGTAGTTTCGTATAGTTGGTTTGGAGAGGCCCATCTGTTAAAACTGAAAGTATTTTGTTTCAATTACATCTGGTTACTAATAAGTGCTGTGTTTCAATTATTTCAGGGAAACTTAAAAGACAGAAGTTTTTGCTAGAGTTCAGGTTCAGAATGAACTATGTAACTGGGTTATCATGCGTTAATCTTAGATGTCGGACCAAGATCAAAATTAAATTCACATTTCTGTTCACATCTGAAAAACCTCCTAGAAAGTCATTGTGAATCTATGAATGTTATACAGCCAAAAGACATATTAAAGATTACAGATTTAACCTCTTAATCTTATGATTGCTACAAAATGTCATAAAGTTGACACCAAGAAACCAAACTTATTTACAGTGAAGGTGTCTTACAAAAATATGATTCTAAGAAAAACTACTGTTTTAATTCAGTTGTTCCATTTTCATGTAGCAAGCTAAGCCTAATCTCCTGGAACACACAACAGTATCTGGCATGATTACCATAGAGAATACAGATTTATCAAATAAATGATAGAAATGGCAGAAAAGTGAGTGGATTCACTAAGAGGAATTCTGTTTCAAGCATTTCCTTGGCCAGCTCGTTTCAACAGGGAATGGTGTCCCTTTCAGACTGAAGGTGACATGGTGAGTAACACCTTCATAGCAGAAATTAGACCGTCCTCCTAAAACTGCAATAGGAGTTTTGACAATGGATCTACAACCAGTTTCACCTACTGGACCCTACTGGGGTCTTAGAGTCCATGACATCCTAGACTCATTTTGTCTTCTTCATTAAAGCTTCACAGAGTGTGCCTTCTTTAACCTGTGACCCTAGAAGGTGTTATGGCTTTTTAAAAAATATTATGTTCCAGCAACCCTAGACAAGGTGGAAACAAGATAAGGAAAAGGTGACCATTTCCTCCAGAAAATCCAGAGACCAGTCCACCAGTCTGACATGAAGGAAATCAATATTTCCTGGAACGAATCATATTCAAGACCTGGCATGCAACTTTCTCCATCATAAGCAATTATTCTGACCACCAAATTGCGTTCTTAATCAGTTTGGTCCATCTGGACACAAGTCTTTTCCAATAAAATCTCTATCCAAACTCTTAGACTCCTGTGAGAAGTCTTCATGTCAAGCTCTTGCTATTTTTCTGTAACACAAAATCTGATTAATTTGATTTTTAAAATGTGAATATAATGCCCCTAGAAAAGTTACAGGTACAGAAGGCAGTGCTACTGAAGCAATAAAGAAATCTGCCATGGTGCTGAGCCGGCTAGCACGCTATCTCAGCACTGGGCAATGTTCTACCTGCACCAGGTGGGGGGACGGAGGCTGACAGCAGCACTGGAGGGCAGGCGAAGCACCAGCTCGGGTTCGCCTTGCCTCCTGATGGCAAGGTGTGCGAAGGAGGGAGGAAAAAGCAGAGGGACTTCCTCGTGGGACAGGGAAGGGTTTATTCCAGGGAGAAGCCACGAGGAGAGCCGATAAAATTAGGCGGGCGCGGGGTTTTATACCCCTACATAATAGGTATGGAGAGCATACAGTAACCAATAACATATCAGTTATGGGGCCTTACAAAAGGGGGGAGAAGGGATCAGGCGAATGGGAGAAGATGTGGGGGGTAGAGGATTAACATGGGCCAATTACCAACCAAGGAACATAGAACTTTCCAGAGAAATAACCAAATATGAGCTATAATGAGGAGGGGTGGCAGCAGCCAATGGTCAGCGTGCTTCACACAGCCTTTTGTGTGCTCACTGTCCTTGTGCTGTGGAGGCATCAAACCACTGCACCTGTTGGTCTGCTTGGTCCTGCTGGCCATGGCTCTGGCCATGGCTCAGCGCAACAGAAATCATCATCTGTATAGGCCAAGATGACATTCTGACAGAGTAGACCTTCTAGCTGCAAGAAAGCTGGTCAGAGCCAGAAAGAACTTAAGAGAAGCAGAATTTCTTTTTCTCAGTAACACTGTTCAGCAATCAAGGCTTCAGAGCTTCTAAGGCCTAATCCACACAGTCAATGGAAGGGCTGAACTTCAATTGCTACCACCTGCTTTTAATTTCTTAGAGTTTTTTTCCCAGCTCCTCTACACATGAAAGCTTATTTTTCTTTCTTAGACTGAATGCTTTTTCCTGCTTATGTTTTCCCTCTCCTTCCTGAAGTCAGGACTGCTTTTATCTTCAATGTAGTCAATTCCAAGTCTAAACCAAAGACTTTGTGTACAATGTACTTTTTAAAATTGATATAAACAAATCTGCCTGCTTTTTTCACTTCTCCCTGCTTCTGATACCTTCTTGATGCTGCCCAATTTCTTCTTTCTCTTTTTGTTGCTAACCGCTACTTTTATACTCTGCAAAATGCATTTGCTATACCATGCATATCGTTATTCGTTACTCTTTCTCTTCTGACCTTTATTTTCATGCACTGTCTTCAAAATCCAAATTTGTTTTTGATTGCAAAGATTTAAGGTTTTTCTTCCCCCAAAATAATACTTTCATTCCTTAGCTTTAGTATGAAGCAAAATATGTTTGGTTGTTTGAAATAGCAAGGATCATGCCACCTCCTACGTGGTGAATACCAGCTTGAATCATAGGATCTTCTCTCTCTGAAGCTGAGTGCTAAATCCCTGAAGCATATTTAGAATTCCCGTCTTTAGTTTTTCCACAGATGTGTTACATCAGTCTGTTTTCTAGTTTCCTACTTGATGAGAAATCTCCTGCATACTGTACATTTGTAATTTTAGTTTACTGCAGTCTGACTTGAAACAGTTCTCCTGGATGATTTTTACAACTGCTCACTGCAGTATAACCTGTATCTCTGCAAGGGTCAGAAAGCCTTACTTCCACATTTTTACTTCATATATTTTCTACATGAAGTAGAAGCTATAACTATGTAAGATACCATTGTTGGTTTAAGGAGGCAGTTTTAGTAAAGCCGGTGGTTTTTCCATTGCTGCGTTGCCCACGGAAGCTCAAACATTGTCTGGCAACCATCCTCAAGGGCAATTGTCTGGCCAACTTAGCAGTGGGCCCCCTGCCATCCCAACAGATGGGCACCAAGCATAAGTAGCCATAAGACCATATAAGTGCATTTAGTGTGAAACTTGGGGCATAATTCCCAGCCTTGATCACCATATGGCTTTTCCATACAGAGTTTGCGATAAATGGGATGCGCAGTGCTAATCTAACTTTGAACATGAACAGCATTAAGGAAAATAATAATGAGAATAGCTCCCACCATGTGATAAGCAGCAGGTAAATTTGGAATTAGCAGGAGCAGCAGAAGAGTAGGATTATTATACATCAACATCTTCCCCACACTTTTATTTCTGTTGATCCATTAGGCTTTCCACGGCTCAACTTCTGAAAAACAAGGAAATGAGCTCCTTCGCTCCCCTCCCACTCCTCTCCAGGCAAAGAGTGCAAAATTGTGAAAGCCTGTGCCTTCAAGAAAAAACCTTGGACTCATTCACAGTCTCATAATTGAACTGAGCCTTACATTTCACAGTCACTTCAATACTGAATTCTGAAGGACTGTTTTAGAAGAGAGTCTCAGGATTTCATAGACTCATTAACCATGCACGTATTAATGCTTTTATTCTTTATTCTTATTGGACACGGAAAGCATTTCACCTCCCCTCAGCACACATTGTTTCAGACGCGTCTGATCTAGTGCTCAAGGAAAAAGGGAAGCCAGTAGAACCTATGAGTATGTTTGTGGCCACCATCTTTATTGCAAGTTATTCTAAGTAGTGCATGCCTCGCTGCCTGTGGATTTTAGTTATTGCAGCAAACTACATTTGTGTTTGCTAACAGAAAGGATTGTAAACAAACAAGAAGTACTGAAATACGGGTTTAGTTCCAAGAATGTGAATCTTAGAAATTCATACATTGGTTTAGAATATTTTTAGATAGCACTTCTGAGTTTTAGTTACTGTCAGCAAAAAATACTGCTTGTGACCTTTGAACAGTGAGAAGTCCTGAAAGTATGAGAACTCTGAAGAAATATTTCATCTAATTTTAAAGACTTCAAGTGGTAAGAATCATATGAAATAGAATTTACCTGGTTATGTTTTTTCCTTTTGTACCTTTTAAGGTGGAGTTCATGGTTCATTTACACCACTCCAAAATGATACCAGCAAAAGGAAAGGAAAAATCCCACCTCTCCCATCCCCACTTACATATTTCTGCTGGAAAGGGCAATGCTCCCTTTCAGTGAGGCAGGACTTGAGTAGTTCAAGGTATTTACAGAGCCACTGTCTTAGACAAAAAAAGAGGGAAGTTTAATACAGTATAAACCAACGCAGATTTTGCTGGAAACAGTTCTAGCTGTGCAGCTGAAAGTCTAACACAACACATCTTTGTACTCCTGGCTCCTTAATCTGAGAGAGGAACACCTTTCATGAACAGATATATGAATTCACTTGCTTTCCAACTGTATTCAAATAATCAACTCTGCTGCCATGAACACTTGCAGAAAGCAAATGTCAAAGTAGCTTATGTGAACTTTTCTGGAAATACAGTTTAAGTCTGGCCCTCCAAGAATTTCGGTTGAAACATTTATCTAATTAGGAAGAGAGATAACTGACAGGCAGTATTTAATCAGAATCCTGAAGTAAGCGTAATAGAGAATCAAGCACAGTCATGCTTTTGGTTGAGAAATATGATCCCTTTCTGAATTAACTTCCTACTTACCTGAAATAAGAAGAGTTAAATTAGTGCCTATTTATACATTCATTATTTAGGCTACCAATAGCTTGTCTCATCTACAGTTAGATATGAATAGAGACCATTATGCTAATTTCCTCTTAAGAAGATTGGATGTTTTATTTTTAACTAATAGCATATAAAGTTTGAAGCTGAATCAGTTTATGTTTCAAAAATCAGGGAATTAACTGGGCAATATAGTATATTTTGGCAGACCTGTACACTGACAGGAGGCTTCAGTTTATTCACGAGTTGAACAGGGGAGTGACACAAACCAAACATACAAAGAGAACATGTCCTAGTCAGCATCAGAGTATAATTAAGAATGAAAAATCCCCTTGGAGATACAGAATCTACCACAAGTATTAGGAGATAAAATTCACAATAGAGAGAACACCTTTGTGCTTCAGTTGTGGCTCTGTTGAGAAATGAGTCTAAAAGTTGCACTGTTTCCTGTTTATGGTCTTTCAGAAACTTCCAGGTCCGATTCACTCAATCTATCTGAAAAGTATTTTTCTCAGTTGTCAGCCCTGAGAGACTGACCTTAAGCACAAGTCAAAGCACAGGCTCCTTGTGGTGAGTGCAACTATGAACACACCACTGAAAATGGTAGGTGAAATCACCATTACCCCCTCTCATGATACAATTTACTCCATAACCTGTCCATCATGCAGTCTTAAATATGCCAAATCCATAATGCAGAGAGAACAAAAGAAAAGGGAGTTGAATAAGATGAAACATGTCGTGGGTGAAGTAAACATAAAAAGCATAAGTTCTCTAATAGACATTTATCATCCTATAAAAGCAGAAATACCCTAGTTTTGATAAAAGAAATTACAAAAGTTCTCTCTTTATGTTACAAAGAAAGAGATACATTTTCACAACAAAACTAACCTGCAGAACTCACTACCTACAAGTGAGTGGAAAAACCAAGAGTTTCACTTGTTTAGCAACCCAGATATTTGTCTGGATATTGAAATTAGAGAGGGTCTTTCTGAAAAGAGGAAAGTGCTTATCAGCCCACTGCTTTCTGCTGTAAATCACAAGCTTGGGTGAGGGCAGGGCTGTGCATTAATTTCCCCAATGGACAGCTGACTTGCAGAAGTTTCTGATGCTGGCAATTCCAAGAGGAGTGAAAGCCAAACAATTCTTGGCTAAATTTACAGGGTTTCAGCTTCCTCACATTCTGCACTTGGTTGAGGTGTGCACTTCACTGCTGCACAGGTTGTAATGCAGAGCAAACCTGGAGGGACACAGCCCTCCCTCTGCACCCCGCTGGTCACCTGCAAACCAGCCCAGCACACAGGCAGCACTCCAGTACCCTCGTGGCCTCAGGGGCTCGACTCAGAACAAAACTTACAAACCTGCTACAGATAAATTATGAAGTATTGGGTGCATCTTGAAAGGAAGTCAGTTCTATTTTGCAGCAGGTGCACTCACAATATTAGCCATATTTTCAGAAATGAGAAGCAACCAACTTTTAGAGAAAAGCTTTCTCTTCTAGAAAAAGTTCTGGCTTTGTTTGCTTGTTTTACAGTACTCATCCTAGCTTGTGGCTTTATGTAGACTACTGAAAACCCTGGTGTTCATAGTAATTTATAATAGGAGTAAAACTTTCTAAAGCCCTTTTGAAAAATTAATTAAAAAATAAAACTCATTGTCTACCTTATAATAAACTGACACTATTTTAAAATGTGTTAAGATGTTTCTCTAATAACTCTTGCTCTAAATTGTTAAGTACACAAAATTTAGAAATGAATGCAATAGAAATAATTTTTCTATATAAAAATTATTTCTGTTTCAAGTCTTCTTCTTCCCAAAATATTTTACTTTCTAAGGTATCAATAATATGTTCAAAATTGCAAACTGGACAGTGTAGTGACCCTTTCAGACTCTGCTTTCATAATCCACAGAATCTTTGTGTTTAATCTTTTGTTAGAAGGCCCCGAAGTTCTTTGATGCATGCACATTATTTTCTAGTGATTGCCACCACATGAAAAGGGTGTTAATCCTCTGCTAATTAACAACTTGTTGAGGTCAAAGGGGTCAGCACTTTACATTTTTGGATTTGGTGAATTTTTTGTTCATTAGAACTTCTTGTTCTTATAAATTCAGGTATTCTGTAATTTTGTTCCATGGCAGTGATAGCATCCTCTTGCGCTCTTAGCCCAGAAAAGAGCATACTAAAAGCTTTTGGTTTGACATGAGGTTCAAGTTTGCATGTGTTTTTCTGCCCTACAAGTCCTTTTCTTACATGCACTATTGCATTGTGCAGTTTAGGTGGTTTATCTAGACAGGAGATGGAGTTCCCACTGCTCTTGATAGTCATACTTCACGTTAATAAAAATAATACAATACTTCTACAAATAGTTAAAAGATTATAAAAGTAGTAAAACCCAATTCTTATTGATGGGCAAAAAGATTGAAGATGGTCTTGACACTTTTATTTCTTCTTTTATTTATTTATATATACATATACACATACTTAGTTGTTTATATTTCTTCATTGCCTTATTAATCTGAAAAGTAGCTTCATTAACTCTGGACAATTTTAACTTCTCTCACTGAAATACAGCTATGCTGCCTGATCTGTGTATGTTCTTAGAAAGGTTCTGCAACTTGAAGAAAAGCAGCTAGCCAGACAGTAAACATTTTGTTTTGCATTTAGTTCCCACAAACTGGAAAAGGTGCATGAAAAAAGGTGCATCATAGAAACAGACAAACAAAACTTGATAGGGTTGGCTGAGAGGAAAAAATGCAAGGGCACCAAACCAGTCGATATTCATACAGTAATTAAGACAGGTCTAACCTTAGTAATCCTGCCGGTGAGTTCCACAATTTTATGACACATTGTGTGAAAAGGCACTTCCTTTCATAACAAAGGAATCTGCTCTTTTTCTAATCTCTCCAGATCAAGCTGAATCATCCCTTGTGAGAGGTAAGGAACACAGATGTTCCCAAAGCCTCTACTCTACAAACTTCAGTACTTTACAACTGTTTTTTGTCACGACCCATTTTAATTATAATTTCTTAAACAATCCATCATAATCTTTGCAGTTTCCTTCACCCAAACAAACGCCCTGCATTTACTTGACAGTTTTCATCATCATTTGAAAAAGTGATATTTTTAAAATACCCTACAAAGAATGAGTAAATTCCTTTTGGTAACACAGTCTAGTTTAAAATTAAAAGAAACTGCTCAGAAAGAAAAAGAAAACCACCACCACAGTATAATTTTAATTATAATTTCATCAAAAATTCTTTTAAAAATACAAAACCATCTAATACTGAAGTGCAGACTTAGGCATGCCTGTGTAGACACTGTGACTAATTCCATGTTATATAAACAGTATCTCTCAGACAGCTCTGTATAGATGAGAGACCTTTAGGACAGTTTACAAAGGGAAGAGAGTGATCTTACCCTTTTGAATCTTGATTAAGGAAAAACATTATTATAAATGTTGTTTGAACTAAAATTATTTTGTTATCTGGAGCTCAGCAAAACCTCAGCACAACAGAGGTGATTCATGATCCAGGATGTGCCCATCCTTTTTTGACAAACGAAATAGCTCCAGGGTGCTGAAGTTGTGCAGCTCTTACTCAGCCATGTGAGGGCTGAGGGCTTCCCTGAGGTATCCTCACCGAGCGCATACCTTTGGTTCCTGTTACAATGAGGCACTGATTATCTCCAGAAAAATTTTTGAGTGGTTTTGACTGTTGAAATGAAGCAACTTCTGACATTTCATTTATGCATATATTATGTTGAAGTGAAAATAGCTGAAGAAAAAACACTTGTCTTTCTTTCCATGATTCTCTTTTCAGAACTTGATTAAAGAATTTTCCCTTTTTATTAAATTATTAGGACCACTTTTTATTCGTTCTGATACTAATTTGTAGTAATAGGTTTCCATGCAGATAAACTAGTAATTCACTTGAAATTCTATTCTTTCCTTAACATAGTAACCAAGTAATGAATTTGAGTGTAAGTATTGGCATTAAAACAGTGCTATAATTTCAGCATTTGAAGCAGTTTCATTACTTGAGGAATTGGAGTATTTAGATGAAGTTAAATTAGGCCACAAGAAAATATATTTTTTAAAAAGATGATGACCTAAATGGTGAATTGTGACAGCAGCCAAGTAAATAACTTAACAAGAAAAAGCTTTGCAGAATATTGATTTAATGCATCACTTAAGCAACAGAATATCTCAAACCCGCATTATCCATGCTCTATTTCCCTGTACCTTGGACAGTTTATCTATTCACCTCTCTCAAAGGAACAAGCACATATTTCTACATGGATTGTTTGCCTATGATGTACAGTTTTTAACACTATGATAAAATTAATCTTTAGAATAATTCTACTTTTGTGAAAGATACTAGTTTGTAGAAATTTTACTATACTGGAATTAAAGTTACAGAAATTTTCATTAATTTTTATCTTTACCCTGTGAAAATCCATCACTGCAAAAAAAGAGTTTCACTGTTTTAAAGGACTGCAAACTCCATTTCAACTTCATTGCAGAGTTTCTAAAAGAGCTTTAAAAATGCCAAAAATCTGATATAAAATTACGCTGATTTTAAATTATGGCTTGAGATGTTACATTCAGGACAAAGACTATAATGGTGGTGCTGTCAGAGAAGGAGGGAGAAAAGGCAAGAAAAAGTACTGGGGTTTTGGTTTTTGTTTTGTTTTTTCCTTTTGAAGAAATGAGTGAAAGAATCTAATTCTTTTATAACAGTCCATTTTATCACCCAAAGTAAAATCTGGTGTCGTGAAGACTTATTTCAGCTAAAATTAGACTTTATCAGTGTTATGCTATTTAACATGCATGAATGACATCTTGATGGATAGAGAGGCATCGGATCGGAATTCTCTGATTTCCTCTCTGAGGCTGCAGAGCTGGAGCTGCTGCTGCCCGACACCATGTGCCCCAGCTGCCACGGCAGGTTCTGCACGTAGACTGCCCTGTTCCTGCAGCACACGCTCAAACAGCTCTACCACGGTCCTACAAGAATTATGAATATTATGAATGAGGCCCTTCCCTACATGCCTGTCGTCAGAAAACACTCAAACCACTTTTTCTCCAATACTTTTGATTTTTCCTGATTAAGCCCTCAATTTTATGGGAAACAGGCTAAGAGCACCTGTGCCACTCACCAGGGTAACAGAAGCCCAAACAAAATTATGATTTTCATGGCATTTTTCAAGAATATGGACAGACAGAAGACAGAGCACAGGGTTTCAATCACTTTTTATTCACATCTTCAGTATTTCCATCACTGTTAGTCTCAAAGATATCTCACCACAGCCCTGCAAAAGATATGGAGGTGGATTCAATACTGGGGAAATGAACCAGAGCTAAACTCCTTTTTAGCCACACCTATTTCACCAGTAAAAAAGAACTGTTTTTAATTTTCAGGTCTCTTCTCAGTCTTAGAAGGGGTGGCCACAAGGTCTCACTGATTTCCCTGCCTCCCTCCATGCTGTGGTGAAAAGCTCCCAAGCTATTTGCAGCCTACACTTTGTAATATCTGCAAAGCAGATTTAAGGAATTACAGAAGTTACCTCCTGGCCAGTTTTATTTATCTTTTACAGCTAAAGGAGGTTATAAGAGCATTGTTGGAGCCTATTTGACCACCCTTTGTGATCTCTCCAGCTGAGCAAGGCAGGGAATAAGACTCATCTGTTCACCTCATGTTGATTTGTCATTTGACATCTGTGTCAGAGCAACACCCTGTAAGAGCAGACACTTTGATGCCTCTGCAGCTTTATCTCTGTCAGGACTAGAGCTGGGTGGACTATTTACTGGGAATAATTTATTCAGCAGATTTCCCCCTTTCTTCAGTTTAAGAGTTCCCTATACATGTTCTAATTAGAAGAGATAATTGGCTTAATACTCAAGCACTTCATTCTTACTTGTTCCCTTTGTCCAGAGGTGTCCTGAATAAAGGCAGGGTGAGATCCTGGTGCCACTTAAGACACTGAAACCCACTGTTCTCCTTGATTTCACTAAGGTCAGGATCTCAGTCAAGGTCCCTCAAGCAAGAAACCTCCAGTTTAGATTGTGATATGCCACAAATGAGTTTCATAATTAAACAGTGGGAAGGAACAAATGATACAGGGCAAGGGACGGTGTAATAGGATATTTAGATATCATCGTGATGGCTCTATTAGAAAAAAAATAAAAGGGGTAAAAAACACAATAGAGATTATTTAAAGTAGGATGACATGCAGGAGGGCTCAGGGTAGGATTTTATTCCCCTACAAGGATGAGACAAATTTGCAAACATACTTTTGCAACTGGAATTTGTTATTTGAACAAGTGTAGTTTGCATTGACTTCCTCCCTCTGCCCTGCCACTTTCGTCCCCTCTGTCTGCACTCTGCTCGTTAACCAGAATCAAAACCCTCCTGGTAAATGAATTCTTTGCTCTGTAGTGTATAAGAAATTCATTTACCAATACCGAATATATAATTAAAGATAAAACGTCATTCCTGCAGTAGCAGTTCTGTTCAACTATATAATAATCTCTTTCTGAAAGCATCTCTACCCTGCATGCACCTAGCAAGGATCAGTGCCTGCAGGCAGTATTAAACTATATTCTCTGAAATGCCTAGTGTTTTGCTAGCAATTTCAAACTCCTCTGTTCTTCAACATTCAGTCACTAAACTATGCTGCTTAAATTATTAAACCCCTTTAATTTAAATTTTCATAAGCTACCAGAGGAAAAATGCACTTCCTTAAAGTAACAGGTCTGGCTTCTTGTAAGGAAAACTATGGTATCATTATTGCTTTTATGCAGTATTTACATCCTTTAAGAAAACAACAAAATAAATTATTTCATTAAGGAGTAAAATGTGGAAGACAGATGGTTTAAAAAAAACAAATCCTTTTGAAACTGTCCTGGTTTAGGACCACCCAAAACTGGAACAGAAATGGGGCAAACTATTTACTGCCTCAATCCCTAAAAGACTGAGCTATCGGACTAGAATTATGAATTAAAAAATGGGAAATCTCATTAGCTCAAAATTATTGACCAAAATTATTAAAGAAAAATAAGCTCTGAGACTTGTTATACTAGTCCAGAAAAAAATACATTACTTTGAGAAATTTGGACTATATTTTTACTTTAATATATTTTTACTGAAAAGGATGTTGCAGCTGCTATAGGCTTGTGTCCTAGTCCTGGTTTAAGCTCATCTAGAAAACTGCAGTTCTCTGTGCAGACAGTGCTGTAGGGGTGGGACAGTAGAGGGAATACACTATTTAATTTACTGTGAATTCATATAGTGTGAAATACTTAAATATTCATCTATTTTCTCTGTGAAGAGAGCGATTATTTATCCCAGGGAATAATAGATTCAATTAAAAAATACTCAAAATTAGACCATGGAGGATTTTTTCAATGAAAAGTCTTCTACATTTGAAACATGAACTGCTAGATACTACCATTCTTCACCAAATACTAGATTGCACAAAATTTGATAAGCTTAAATTTTGAAACCAATCTTACTTTATAAGGAACTTAAAATACAAAGTACCAGTTGCAGACATCTATAAGGAAATGATAGTTTGATAAATAATTCATAAAATATATATGTTTATATATTACTACAGGCTAATTGAGGATGAAAGAACTTGTATCTGAAACCAGAAAAAGCTGCATAACCTTGTAAGTGTAGTCTGAAGGAAAGAAGTCCTGTTATGGTCACCAAGTCTGACTGTTTTAGGGTGTCAACTGAGCCAGCTGAGTATTAGGCAAGTGTTTTTATGGGAAATAATTTGTTTATGCTGAAAGGACTTAAGAGAATAAGTGATTAAAGAAGAGGGACAAAAATGGAAGGATTAAAAAAAAAATGAGGAAATGAGCCAGGAAATAAAAAAAGCATTATTTAAAAGAAATGACAAGAATTTCTGGAATACACAGATGTGATATAGAAGCTGTTTAAATAACTTTCATTTTTAGGTTTATCTGATCAAAAGCATGATTGGTTCTAGCTTTATTGATCAAATCTTTCTGGACAGCCTAATTCTATGGTGACCTAATTATAGCCAAGCTTTGAAAGACTTGTGTCACTCAATTCATCTGATGTATACCGCAGTTACCAACCCACAGTTTTAATAACATTTCGTTTTATCTAGAAATTTTCTCTTACAAATACAATTGTAAACACATTATTTTAATTTTAACTTGAATAAATTTGTAAAAATTTCAGGATCAATTAGCTAAAAATCCTGGATTTTTTCCTATTGTATTAAGTTCACCTGAATGAGTTATTCATGAGATCTGAACTCCTCACTAACAATCCTGTAATCAAAATCAGGTTTATAAATACACAACAGCTACAAGCTCAACATATGCATGAATTCCAGTATGTAGATCAAGAACCTACTGAATCTGGGGGTTGTTTTGTGGTGGTTAAATTACAGCCATATTATCTAAGCTACACAGCAAAAGTTGTCCCTAAGTAGACAGAAGACCTGCAGAGGAAAGAGGAGTAAGTTCTTCTGACTTTCACTAGTAAGGGGATACCAGCTTCCTCTCTGACTGCTGAAAATCTTCCCAGTATCTCATGTGGCTTCATTCACTTCTTCTACATAAATAGTTAGAGGAGGCAGAGGAATAAGGCTCAGTTGGAAAAAAAACAAAAGCAAAACATCCACGCCCCAAAAGCCCCACAAAATCCATTACGATATTAACAGCTAAACTCATGATTTTTCTTCGTGTAAATGGTAGATACTGCAGCCTGGCCAGCTGGGTCATATACAGCAGAGATGATTTGCTCAGACAACATTTCAGCCATTTTCACCCCTCGTGTTGCTAGAGATGAGAACAAACCTTCATTCACAACCCTCTTGTACCAGACACATTTGAAAAAAATCCCAGTGTTAGCCGTGGGCTGTCCTTAACTAGGGTATACAACCATTTCCAGAATATGTGCGTACACTACATGTGCGTATTGCCAGGCTTTGCTAATTCCTCTTCATCAAATGGCTTTTGGGTGCCCTTCATCCACTTGCTCTCCCTCAAATGATTTTCAATGACTTTGCTTCTTCTCTGCCTTTTTCTGTCTTCTCCAGTTATCTCCTGGGATATTTTTTTTGACTGATTTCTTCTTTGCTTATGCACTACCAGCCTCAAGGGATTTTACTAGCAGTGACTAATATAAGCTTGCAACTTTAGCAAATACCACCTACTGCTGAATTATAAAAAGCAAAGGTGTATAGAACAGCAAAAATTCTCTGGCAAAGTTGTAAGCAAATACACACTTTATAAAGTTCAATTACTTCCCACTGGAAAAAAAAATGGAAAGGCTTAAAAATGCTGGGCAACATGAAATCTACATCATACACATGATAGCACTGCATTTGATTGTCTAAAGGAACAGTTGAAATATTTATTTTCAGAAGTATCCATTAAACACATCAACATGCAAACTGTATAAATGCCTTTATTCTAAGTGTTTCTGAAAGAAATTTATCTCAATTCTTGATTTTTGTCTTTCTAAATGTTGTATGCCTTACTAAAAAGCAGCCAAGGAGCAAATCTGCTCCTCCTCCCTAGTAGTCATTGAGCTTATATTTCCACGTGAAAAAAATCAATAGTTGTTTTTAAACGTTTTTGTGAATGCACCCTGTACAAGATGTTCAAGGCCATCCTACTTTTCCTCACCCTCACACCAACCATATGCTCTCTAATACTTCTAAATAATGAAAATGCTCCTTTAGTAACTATAATTTCTAACTTCAGTCATTTATTTTCTTTCCTAGAGTTCCTGGCCAGGGAACCTTGAAAATTCTTAGGAACAGGATCTCTATTACACAGGAGTTAAACATCTCTACCAATCTTTGCTCAGATCAGGAGAAAAAGCTGCAACACCAAAGAACCCTAATCCAAACCCAGAAATGGAGACCTGTGGTGTCAAAGGATGGAGTCAGAGAGGACCACAGAGCAGTAACAGTAGGATCTCCAGACTCTTACAGCCCACTTCATCCAGCAACATCTTATCTCATGTATTAAACATTATGTCAATGACAGAATTTGCAAAGTAATGTTATTTTCCACACTGTGATAATTTCGTGATGCTCTTATTCTTTGTCTTTTAAAATTATGAATTTGTCTTTAGTAACAGTAGTGATGAAAGAAGCAGTTTATTATTCAAGGAGAGTGAATATGATGCAGCCTAAATCTTCATTTTGTTTTCTTTTCAATGGATGTGATAGGGAGAATAAAATGTCCATTTAGATACACAAATACATTTAAAGATGCACTTCTCTCTCTGGAGGAAGGAGTGATGCAAAGTATTCATTTAGTCTCCAAAATACTATGAGTCACAAAAATGTCTGCTTGTGTCATCTAAGTCTTTGGTTCATGGCTCAAGAAATCATTGTTCCAGAGTCCCCAGATCTTCCTGAAATCCACTCTTGAGTTGTTTGAGGAAAGAGCTAAACAATAATAAATAACGCAGATGTTTACTCCCTCTCTTTAAAGCACTTTTCAGCACTATAAAATCAAAAACTGACATTCATGAAAAAGATGTATTTAAGACAAGACCACGTATTGGTCTTAAAACCAAAGGGTTTACTGCTCTCTAGAGTAAGGTTTCTTTTATTAGTATTTCTTCCCTATTTAATTGAATTAAACAACAACAAAAAAAAGCAACCAAAATTATGAAGACCACCAGCACAGTGAAAAAAAAGAAAATGTCTCCCAGGGTTTTCAGTTCTCTTCCCTCAGTGTTCTGGAGTCCAGATGTAGAAAGCCTAGTGGAGCTGAAAACATTTTTGGAGGGTGGAGAGAAAGTTTTGATGCTACTGCTGTAGCCTTATTTTATCCAAACCAGACAATTATCTTTCCTCATGAAGATTAAAAAGCCAAACAACAGCAGCTACCAAACCACACCTTGCATATATTGCTACTAAAGAGTATTTTTAAGTGAGCCTGCTAAAAAAACCCCACTCTGCATCTCCTTAGCACTTAGAAGCAAAGAAGGTCTTTACAAGACCTTCTTAACTCAGAGTGGAATATTTACTGTCATATCTTCCTTGAAATCCTGTTTGTCAGGTGTGCCAGTTTATTTTTAAGAGATGTATTTTTCCTGCTCACATATCAAGCAAACACATATTGATTTGCTGCAGCCATACCAGGTCACAGGATATGGTGGAACGTTCCCATATCTTGCACAGCTACACCTGGAATATGGTGTTCAGCTAAGTGATGACAAGGGTGGTCAGTGAGGTGATGATAAAAGTCTATAAATAGCTTAAGAGGGTGAACTCTGGGGAGGGAGAAGCACTGGTTTAAGGTGGACTGAACAAGCTTGACGGGTAGAAACAAAAAGATGCCCTGACAGTCAGGGCCAGGCATAAGCTGCTAAAATAGGATCTTGAACACAGTATGATTGCCAGCAGAGCAGTCTGGGCTTGGCCTTGTGCACACCGCAGACATATAATGAATTTACTATTCCAGATTAATTATTCTGGGAAATTTCCAAGCATATTTAAGCACTTCAACTGCTAAATTAGGCCTCAAGTTCAACAGTCCACCAACAGGAGTCACACGCTGGGTGTATTTACAACTATACTGGACATAGCCCTGGAAACGCATAAGAGGAAATAAAACTGCCCAGAGAGGAAGATGGACACAAACCCTGCAAATCTGTCATACCTCTGTTTTCTGTAGTTCTAGGAAAACATGCATGTGGGATTTGGGAAAGGTCTTTTTAATAAGGGTTAATTGGAGAAGTATGTCACACATGACTGAGTACCGTTTCAAATTACTGCTCACGCTGGCATAACTAAATCAGACAAATGACAGAACACCAAAATAGGGACTAGTCAATCTTCTCCCCTCCTACTTAATCTTTATAGCTTCATTATTCTCAAATATCAGCAATTACAGATTTTTCTGGAATTTGTTGCTTCTTTCAAAATATTACAAAGACCATATCATAATATTCCCCCGAGATCCAATAGTTCTGAAAAATCTTTCTTCTGTTGTTGAATTATTAGTCTAGACTTTCAAACTGCTGGATTCATTTATCTGGCTTATGATGCAAAAGTTTGGGATAAATGATCCTGATATAGACCCCCACCCCCAGGCTTTAAAAAAAGAAAAAAAAAAATTGAAAAGGGAAAAATAACCACAGTTTAGTAAGACAGATTAGTTATTCCCATGAAAATCATTGTACTGTCTGTAACACTGAGTTACTCTAAAAGTCAGGTCCCTAACCCCAAACCCGAAAAAGTCACTTCAGTTTCTCTCTGCTGCCCTAGTTAACTGCAAGCATTTCCTGACACTGAGAATGCAGGCAGAAAAAGGAAAAACGCCGACTTGAGAAAAGCACAGCTTCCAATCCCCACCCACCAGCTTCAGTCAAAGGGATGACTTCAGTCCCTTTCTTAACTAATCCTGTCACTGTAAAATCCTACAGTCATTCTTCCAGCATAAAGGGAAAACGGACTCACTAGGAGGACCTAGACTCTTTCAGCTTGAACTGTTAACCAATGGTGGAAATGCAAGAATGCTGAAGTTGTGCCTTCAGAGCCAATAGAGTGGATTTGTGTGTCCCACATGACTGTGTTTCCCCTGTCTTTCACATGGGCAGTATTTAGTTCAATTCAGAACTGCAGATAGTATAGCGTGCAGAGCAGCAATGGGATGTCTGAGCACAAGTGGCTGACTTCCAGGCGACTTCAGGAAGCACATTTGTACATTTCTCCTGAATTAAACTGGGATTCTGCACCCTTGACATTCTCCAACCCTCCTTGTCTCTGCAGAAGGAGACAGCGACCTGCACAGCACAACAAAACTGTGAGTATGAGCTCTATTTATTTTTATTTTCACCCAGAAAAGCAAATCTCTTAAAAATGTCAAAATGCTACGTGAACTAAATCAATGATTACTTTTCTTGTAAGACGAACACGTATCTCAAGTGGTTTTCGAATTCAGAAATATTTCTTGCATGCTTCAATAAAAGAAAGGGGGGGGGGGGGGG
>VZTI01002657.1:283442-315874 GCA_013397865.1 Struthidea cinerea
GAATAAATAAGATTGCATTCAAAGAAAAAAAAAAAAAAAAAAAAAAAAAAAAAATCAAAACAATTTCTTTTTAATGTTGTTACTAATCAACATTCATACACAGTATGAAAGAAATACTCAGATTTTCAGCTATCTTGTGTCAGTGTTGCTCACAAGATGTAAAAATTAATGAAAAAGGCAATTTGACAGAGCTGCTGAACATCTCAGAAGGTTTGCAGATAGGGTAGAATAGTGAAAAGTGGGTGAGAGGAAAATATCCTGCATGGAAGTACAGCTTCATGCAGTGCTCAGAACAAGGAGAGGAAGTGAGCAAAATGTGCACTGTTACATGCAACTGATGGGCTGTATTTCACCAGCCTATTTTTACTGTCAAGGCTCCAGACTATATTAGGAGTCTATCCAGTCACTTAAGCCATGGGATGTGGATAATGGGATCAGATGAAATGATTAAAATCAGTTTGGTCTCATGCTTTCATCTACTAAGTGTAATAGATGCAAAGCTGAAAGACTTAATTGTATGATAAAAGTACAAACACCTCTTTGTTTTACCTCTGCATTTTTCCAGTTTAGAGAAATTGATGAGGTTTTTCTCTGTTTGATTGAAAAAAACAATGGTGAGCAAGATGATTCTTTTCTTGCAGCATCCCAGCTGAAACTGGTTTAATCTATCCAAACAAATAAGCTCAGAAGTAGTCGTAGAAAAAAAAATTATACTACATCCCATGAGATATTTTACATAGAATTTCTGGTTAATAAGCTTCAGAAACAAAGACTGCTTTTAAGTAGTTTACAGAGTTTAATAACTGCCTTTTTTAGAAGTAAAAACCTGATAATTTCCCAGAAGGTCTTTTCCATACACTGAGTTTGTACTACTGTTTTCAAGCATTATTTTTTTAACTTATTTGAAACCATTTTTCTAAGAGAAAAATTTGCAAAGAAAAGGATCTAAAAAGAGAAGTCTAGCGAATGACAACAGTGCAGTGAAGAAAAGCAGTTTGCAAGGTTGATTAAAACACATGGAAAGGGTTAAAAATTCAGATCTTTATGTAAGAATTATAAATGAAAGGAGAGTTAGAAAGGGGGAGAAGAGGGGGAAGAGCTAAGCTGCTGGTGACTTGAGTGTATTTATGGATTACTATGTCCTGAAAAGAAGAAAACCAGAGTTGTAAGATGACACTGCAGGGGTTGTCTGGACTTTTCACCGAGTGTAAAGTCTGTTTAGTCAGTGTCTTAATGCCTAACGCTGACCTTTGCCCTCCTCACTCCTCCCTGCTCCAGGTGCAACATTTTTGCAAGTGCTTTAACATTATTGGAAAGTTTTTGCAGGTTTCACACGCTGCAAAGTGCACAGAGCACTTTTTTCACATCCATTACGCCCACTCAATATCAAGGGTTAGCACATTTTTTCATCCTAAGTACACACAATGATTTGTTTTACACGTTTTCCCTTATTACTATTACTGCATTCAATTAATAAAAACAAAAGCTCCTTTGTAAGAGTATTTAATTTACATAATTCTACACAACAAGATACAAGATTAAGTATAAACTCATCTCATGCTCCCCAGCGCTGTGAATTATACCAGGAGTATGCAACGTATGCCAGCAACGCTATTGATCTCTCTTAAATTAATTCTCTTTGCTATGGAAATGGAAGACAAAAAAAAAAACCCATTGCTACAAAATAGCCAAGGCAACACTGCTCTTTTTCCTCAGGAAAAAAACCTGATTTCTTATACAGTTATTAATTAGATTGGGACTGATAAATTTTAAAGAAAAACAGCAGTTTTAGAAACTAATAATAAAAAGTGCTAAACTACATAAGATCTGTACAATTTCAATTTTGATTTACAAAGTAGAGTGCATTACATCTATAAATTCTACAGTTGTCAGTAATGAAGATAATATAAAAGACAGTACACACATACATAATTATTTCTCTATGCTTTATATTTAGTAGATGGTTGCTAAAATTTTTGAGGTCTACAATTTAACTTTGCTGAGGAGAAAGTATAAGCTGGGTACCATCATCTCCAAGTCCACTTGAGATTTTGTGTTGTTTCTGGAAGGTGTACTGTAGGCATTTCCTGCCAGTGTGGGCAAGGAACCCATTTTCCCCATCCAGACTATGCTGCCAGCCTTCCGGCTCCTTCGGGTTTGATCTGGCGTTGAAGATGATTTTCACTATATAATACCAGGTACTAAAATCCACCCTTCTACAGTGGCATAAAGCTTACTGGAAATCCAAGACTGTCCAGTCATGGTTCCTGCACTTTGTGATCCATACCAGCTAACTGTGCCCCCCAAAAATTAAAAATTATGATTTAGAAATTTTAAACTTTTAAATAACTGACTGACTTGCCCACATTCCTTCCTCACTGTGCTATGCTGAGAAATGTTCATTACATTGAAGGGAAAGAAAGGAGGAAAAATACTGGTTTAAAAGAGGTGAATAGCAGCAGGTAGGCTTTATGGAAAACCCTACTAGTCAGAGCCGTCTAGCCAAAATAACCCAGGATAACACAGCTTCTATGTACAGCATTACTTCAAGGTGAGACTTACATAAAAAGAGTTCAGATGAGGGTTTACATTTAAGGAATGGCTGTGACAGACATGTGTTTGCATCTGGACTAAAACATTTATTTTACTGGATTGCCTTTCAGATATGCTAAGCAGCAGATACTGCTCACAGGATACTGGGCCTTTCTAAAAGAATATTTTGGTGTTTTCCTATAACATTGCTGAAAAAAAATTAGCCTAGGCCATCTTCGTTATCTTGATAGTTTTAAGGGGTCTGATTTTGGGGAAGATTTTTCTTTAAAACAAAATATGGATCTTAATATAGTAGTTTATTCTAGGAGTAGGCACAGGTCAAGGGGTCAAAATATTCTGGGAAGTGTGTCCTGAAACAGTTTTCTTATGTTTTTCAATTTAATTTGTAACACTGCGACTACAAGAGAATAATGAAAAAAAAAAGTTGTTTATTGCATTACAGACTCTTTCTAGAGCTGGGCAGCTTTATCTCAGCACAAAGAGTGCTCCTGTTCACAGTGCAGCTGCTAACAACTCATCAACACTCCTTGTTTAAGAGTAGGGTACAATTAGAAGTCAAAACTTTAAAAACTTGAAATGTTATTAGTACAGTAAGCCATGCAACTGGACTTGACTTCTAGCCAGGCTGTATCCCTCTGCTCCCGACACTGTTTACAAGACATATTCAGTGCAGGTGGTACTCTCCTTAATTTCACTGAAGGTCAAGTGTACTTGTCATAATTGTATTTTTTGCACAGCTGAGAATTCAACTACTTCTGCAGACTGAAAACAGACATTGTTTCTATGAAGGAAACACATTGCACTGAAGAGTTGGACTTGAAATTAGCAGAATGAATTTTCACACTGTTTTCACCTACTATCTCATCAAGATCATCACTTTTGAGTCTGCTGTGTATTAGTGAAAGCAGCAATTTGGGCCCTTCACTCCCAGAACTTCAGAAACCTCTGCCTGGAAAAGTGGTTTCATTTATTTTTCTTTAGGTGGCTATTTTAAATTTTTTTCAGGACTACAAACTAAGATGAAGTTTTTGCAATGTTTGCAAATTATTGACATTACAATGATTTACAAGTATAAAAATGAATATAACTGAAATGAATCAAGATTCTAATTTAAGTAAAGAAAAACTAGATTACCAAAAATATAAATCCATTTTCTGCTATTGTGGAACATCAAAATCACGGCTTTCAGAAGAGACTCAATCTTATTCTCTGTAAGTTCTAAACTAATTTGTTACAATTGTCAGATAACATACTAAATCTGCTGAAAAAAAAATAGCATGGCAGAAATAGGATATTATTCTCGTGCTTTGATTCATTTACTCTTATGAATTATCAGTCTCTCCTACGTGCAATACGTGCACCTAAAATACAGAAAGTTGTCCACGGAACCTTCTTTATCCTGTGAATATGTTTCCCTCATCCTCTAACTTACAATCGTTCATAGTGTCTTCGCTACACATTTTACGTGGAGAAAGGAAATTAAAGCAAAACGTCTTTAAATTGTGCTTCGCTCTAATTTTTTTTCATGTCAGTTGAAAAAAGCCATAACAAAAAAAGCCCAAACAACCAGGTGTCCCCTTCTGTAATTCTTACGTAATAGTTCAGTCTTGCATAACACTTAAAAAAATCCCAGTTTTCTTCAAGTAAATGATTTCCTAATGTATCAGAGACAAGGAAGAGAAATCAACCTTTGTTTCAGATTCTCTGCATAGTCAGGACCAGAACTCAGGTTTGCTTCAGAGCATCAGCTCACAAAATTCGAGAGCTAGAGACAGATTCCTGTTGTGAAATCCATTTGCTGATTAGCAGCTTCTTACCCATCTCTTCTACCCCCATCCCCCTTCTCTAAACAACTCTACTCTGAATCGCTGTATTCCTCTGCAAACAGCAAAATGTAAAGATGTAAAAGTTGGAACTGGTTACGTAAATACACAACGTTGCTCTACGTATGATGAGAGTTTTAAAAATTTTACTTAAAAGCATAAATGCATGTAAAAGAGTGCCTTTTTAAGGAGCAGTTCAAAGATACAGAAATACTTTCATTAACTTGACACAAGAAAGATTAGGACTTCAAATCTGCATTTTCATTATTGTGGAAACGTCAAAAAATAACCAGGTTGCAATCTGATTAGTTTCTGTCATTATTTCCTCAAAACACAAAATAGTACAGTAAAGCAAGCAGAGTCTCATGAAATTTCACTAAGTCAACTCATAGGACACTGGTATTTCAATGTGTGGGATTCATCTGACATTTTGTTTGTAAATCCAATCTTCCTCTTTCCTCATCTCATTGGCAACTTTATTTTTAGTTGTATTTGTTCGTAATTATCAAGTTTTACTGCTTTGTTTTATGGTCAAGTCCGCAAAACGCACTCATTTTGTGGGGGTTTTTTGGCTGGATATTTTTTTTCTTTTTAAGAGGAGAAATTATCCCTCTAACCACTTTCTTATGCCAGTTTTGTACTTATATTCAGGGAATAAACGCTACATATCTTCATTTAGAGAATCATTAATCAGGACTATTCTTTCAGTATCAGTATTCTAGCTGAATTTTTCAGACTCAGCATTAAATTTGGGGTAACTTAAGATCTTTTCCATGAAAAAAAAAATCTATCGCTATGCTAATGAAGGAAGTAAAACCTAAGTTTAAAAAGCTGATGAAGTTCCTGTCCTTTTCAAGGAGGAATCAAGATGGTTTTTTGCTGAAATACTGGTTTAAATTTGTACCACAAAAAAATCCTGAATTTTAAGAAGTAGTTCAAAGGGAACGGGGACTAACACTGAATGTGTATCAAATTCATGAATCTATTTCTTAGATGCACAACTGTGTTGTTTCTCTGAGGAGATGGCAACACACTTCTACCTTTGTGGCAACCAGCACTGGGAAACACACTTAGCATTAATCCCAGCAGGCTCCAGTGGAGTAGGCCTCCGTCGTGTGTTTCCAACACACTCCTGGAGAAAGGAGAATGATACCTTGCATGCACAGGTTGTGAGGACATCAAGGCCATTGAATGGACCAGTGGGACCTGGCTGAATGCCAAACTTTTTATTGCTTTAAGAAACCAGGTCTCTATTCTGCCCTCCTCCAATGCCTCTCTGATGGGTAACTCACTACGTAGGGCCTATATCCTGTCCTTTTCTTTCCTTCTTTGGGATTTACACAGAACAGACAGCAATGATTTCCTGCTGGACACCCTCAGAATCTTGTGCATGTTTTGGACTTTGCAAAGGAAGAGTAGACAGTCAAGAAAATATGAGACTTTTATGGGAGAGGGGTTTGTGGCCCTCGGCTACAAGATCTTAATGAGCTTCCTGCTCCTTTTTTCCTTAGCTCTCTACAACAGGAGGTGGCAAGCATAACGAAGACTAGAATTGTGCATCCCTCCTTGCCAAAGATTTGTCATCCAGTAGTTTTAAATTTAGAAACTTAACTTGGCTGTCATTTCTTTTACTGCACAAATGTAAAATAAGTGATGTTAAGATAGCATTAAAGAGAAATGTGGGGGAGACTGCTTCTCAATTGTTCTGTTTGAAAACTTGTACTTTATTTCTTGACAAGCAGTGAGATTCGCTGGAAAAGGCATTCTGCACCGAAAGATATTGGGCATACTTCATTATATGGGAACATTTCTAAATTCTTCTGCATTGTTTTCCATTTCCTTAAAGAAGGCCTCAGACTGTACCACCTGTCTAAACATATTTACAGTCTCTCCCCACTGCTGCAAGCCCACTGTAGTGGAATTTTTCTGAGGGTCAGAGGTAGCACTACTGAAGAGGTTTTGTTTTGGTTTGTTTTTTAAGACACAAAGAGATATCCATGAATTTTCTGCAAATCTAGCTGCAGATATAACTGGCCCATAATAGAAACATTTGTGAATCTAATTTAGAGATACAAACTTTCTGAGCAACTGCTAACCATTCCATAAACTTTTTTTAAAATTTAGTACTACATTCTGCAGCTTGCTTTTGACTTACCTACTTTGTTCTCTGTTGTCCTCTTTTTCCACTTTTTGTTTTTAAGATGTTAGTTCAGCTACAAAAGCAAATCCTGTATCTCCCAGCATACTTGCCAAGTTCATTTTAATTTTACTTCCTCATTTGAGGGAGTAAAGGGGAGCCAGGGGGAAACAAACATTTTGCATCAGGTGATACATCCATATCTGAAGACAGGAGCAAAGATGAGAGATCACACTTGCCTAAAAACAGATAAGCAATTAATGAAGCTCCAATATAACATAGTTATCACGTGAATAAATTGCTCAAAATTTGACAATTGCTATCTTTTCTGAAATTTCTATTTGGAGGATCCCTCCCCCATCCTCCAGGAAAGACATCTGGCTACCACTGAATGGATTTAGTGTTTGAACATCCCATCTGGTTTCATCATGTTAACACAAGATTCCAAGTCATTCAAGAAGTATGAACAATGGATATTGTATTCCATATAGTGCCATGTGGATTTAATCTTTAAAAGATGGTGGCACTGTAGAACTCAATCTTTTAGTGAAAAGTCAAAACATTTCATGTACTGAAAACTCATTTCCCATACCCTCAGAAGCCCCACATTTTATCCTGCTCTAAGAACGTCAAGGAGACAATGTCTCCCTCATACAGTGCCATTCCTATTGTTACCTACAAGAACACCTATCTGGATAAATCAAAAACACATTTCCTAAACATGACAGTTAAAAGCAGAATTAAAACAGATTTTTCACGAGAATACTCAGTATTTTCATACTAAAATTACTTTCAGATCGATTAAAAAAAAAAAGGCAGAAGTTTGCTATGAGGCAAATGGAAGTTGGGGACTTTTGCCTTCCAGAGCTGGTTACTCTACCTTTCACTGACATTAGCAAAATCTAAAAAAGTCTCTCCAAAATAAACTGTGCTTTCTTCACCAGACCAGCACTAATCTATCTCAGTGATGCTGAAAGAATATCTCATTTCTCTATATACTCTTGAATTAAAATTCAAGAACATTTCTTATTCCAACAGTTCTTTCACATTTATTTCTTCATAAGGATGATTGACCCATGGTCCTGTAACACTGACCCAAAGAGGTAGATTTTGTATTTCTTAAAGGATCCCGAGTAGGAACAAATACTCAGTAAGTGGTTTATTATGAAAACTTAATAAAAACTGATTTCAGACTGGAAGAGAATTATATAAACTTCAAGTTGTAAGCAGGTATTTAAATATTTTCTAGCTGTCCTTTAAGCCATCTAATAAAATGACATTGCTTCATTAGAGCACTTGGGAAAGTGACTGGTTTTACCTGCAAGGGTAAGGAGATGAGGAAGTAAATATAAATACTCTGGAGGGAATTGCCCTTTTAGTGGAATGAAGCAGGGCAAACATGCTTTACATCTCTGGAACTGGATCATGAAGAGTGACTAGTTTATCCTCAAAACCATGAAGCCAGAGTCAGAGTTGTGTAACAAGACATTATAGATTTGCTGATGAGAAAAGACAAAGAATTCTGTGAAGAGTGATAAAGGCAATTACACCACCCAACTTTTTCCAAACTCTGTTGAAATGTATGTTTTATTTAGTATCACCATATTTACCAGCCAGCTCAAAGGTTGAAGTAAGTTACATGTGTGGATCACCTGACATCAGGATTTTCACAAAAACACCTAAATCAAAAGTATTTAAGAGGCTACTGTTTGTGCTTAAAAGATCACTCTGTGTTGCCTGGAGAATTTCTTCACCTGGTTGACCCGCTGTGTTTCAGTCGATAAAACCGATCTTGAGGATCAGGGGGGCTACTATACTTAATAAACAGAAAGGGCGAAGAAAGAGAAGATGTGCTCAAATCTATGGAAGTGAATGAATTCCTGTGAGACAAACTAGATAAGTTCCCAGCAAAGATGAGTCGAAGGCAAGCTGCATCAGTTGGAAATTCTGTTAAAATCTATGGAGATCATACAGACTGTTAAGACAGTGGATTATATGCATTGAGCAGTGTCACCTCTAGCTGGTTACATCAGGGAAGCTACTGGACTCCCTAAACTCATGATGAGAACCATAAAATGCAAGATTGGAATAGAGATGGCAAACTTTGCTGATTTTAACTGTGTTCCACTGTTTCTGTCACCTCTAAGAACTAAATCATCAATACAGTAGTGACTGTTTTCATTGATGACCACCTTAGTTTTACAGAACTAAGAGAATTGTCTGTTTCATTTGGCAGTACTTCTATTGACTCTTTTGAAGTAATTCTGGTTGAGTATTCATTCAGCACAGATTTATGCAAGCTATAGTAGACAGCCTGTGTCAGAAAGTCTTCAAAGTCTGTTTGTCTAATTCAAGTACTCTGTCTAGAAAGGCATTGCTTTTGAGTATTCAAAACCTATTCATTCAGTTCCTTATATTTGGCAGGCACTAAACACACAATACTTTTCAGTTTGTAATCCTTCTGCAACACCTGAATTACTACAAGCACTTATCATACACTGAAGAGGAAAAGGGACACTGACAAAAGGAACTTGAGGAAACTGAAGTCCTAAACTGAGTCTTCCTGAAATAATTTAAAAAATATATTTTATTTCTGTCCCCTTAAGCCATGAATGACTTAAAACATGCCGGATCCATGCTTAAAAAGAACTAAAATCCTGTCTTCTAGAATTTAGGTAGTTAGTTAAAACTTGTTGGTTCTATATAAGTATTTTGTACTAGTGGAACGTTTGACTTCTCAGACAAGATCCAGAATTTGGTTCTACTCATCAATTTCACTTAAGATGTAGCAAGAGAAATTTGAAGACATTGCAAGACTTTCCTAGGGAGATAAAATTGATTTTAATGCTTTACTGCTGGCCTAGCTAGACAGTATGAAATTGATGCCAAGTGATCCTCAATAAGATTAGCAATACATCAGTTTAAAAAGGGCAGTGATACACTACCTGATAGAACTCTTGTTGTTACATCAGTTCTCTAATGTAAAAAAATGTGTGTGATATTAATGCTGATTTTTTAGTTCTTGTATGGAGTAAGGAACATTCATTTCCTAGAACACTGTATTCACTTGTTCCTACCTATGATGTTTACCTTCCCCAGAATAAAGTAGAATGCCTTCATAAGGGGAGAAGAGTATCTCAGCAGTTTGACATAAGTTTCGGTATTAAGAGAAAACTTCAGTGGCTTTATTGAATCTATCCACTCTTTCTGGATATCTACGTAAATTCCACATTAAATGAGAGTGATGGGTGGTCCTAAAGTGAAATCTTGCAGTGTCAGTCTGAGTTCTGACTTAGACTTTGCGTATTTGTAGCTCATGTTTAGCCTTATGGAAAGATCTAAGTGCATTATTATCCAAATAACAATCCAAATTCAAACTTAAATCTCTTCTCCTTGCAGTAATCGAACTCAGACATTTGTGCACTGCAGACATTTGATATCTCAGTCTCTCCCTCTTGCTAATACAATCTTGTTTTCCACATATGAATGGCAAGCTGCCAATTAGGGAAGTACACATGCTGCAATGCAAAGGAAAATAAGTAGATATGTCTGTATGTATTAACTACAAGTCAGAGTATTGTCTAGTGCAGCTGGAGTGAAAAACACTCCAAAAAAGCTAATTACAACTCCAGTCTTTATTATTATAAGCAAAAGCTTTTGTGAGCTAGGGTTACAGTCCTCCCTGCAGCATATTTCTTGTTTTTAAGTCTTTGTTATTCTTTTTCCACTGATTCAAACTCTTGAAAATAAAATTGTGTCAAAGCTATTAAAACAACAAAAATCTTAAAATAAGACAATTTATCAAACTATAGTGCAAAGAATAAAATTCTCTTCACCATTCCATCACCTCTATGGCCTTATAGTTGCTTTTATCCATATGTAGAACACCATTCCAACATAAACACCAGAATGACAATTAAACAAAACCCATCAGATTGAAACATTTTTATAAGCTTCCTTAAGGAAAAACCGAGCTACTGCTGAAGCCAGCAGGACACCCAGGTTCATCTGGGCTCCTGTTCCACATTCAGAATGATGTAATATGAGAAACTCCTCTTTGTTTATTCCCTGATTCCCAAGCTGTGAGAAGCTGTGTTAGGATTATTCCCTTTTTCATCCTACTATAAACCAAAGCAGACAATCTTTTGGACAACGCTATAGAGTAACAGAGAAATCCAGGTAATTCTGTATGCTACATGATACACAGAGTTGTACATCACCCTTAAAGCCTAGCAGCAGTAATTTAGATCAGGATACTGAAGTTAACAAACCTAAAACCCCCCATATAATCTCTTTCTGTACTTACCGTACACGTTCTTTAAGTATATTGATCATCTATAAGGTCACTATATTTGTGGAGTCTACCAAAATAAAAAAACCCTGTAATTATATTTTATTCGTTCTCCTCTCTATTTAAGAATAAGAGACTTAGCATAACTAAATTTTGTGGGCTCTGTGATCTCCACATGACTGTGCTGCATTCTCTCCTCATGAAATGCTCGGCATTTTCTTGTGCCACACTACTCAGCATAAGCTGCTTTTCTGTAATTCATAGACCACTTCCGTACAGGACCATTGCCATTTTTCATTTCCAAAAGCAACTATATGAAGTGATAGAGCTCTCAGAAATGGAAAAAACATGTCCTACTTTTAACTTAACAGAAAACGGCATTTCATCTTATAGCCCTGCCAGTGCACTTGCTCATAATGTGATGTGATATGTCATGTAGGTTGAAGTGAATTTCTTTGCCTCAAGGATCAAGTGCCACTTCTCACCAAAAACGTAAGAAGATTTCACTTCATGTTTGACTCCTAATTCACAAGTACTGCAGTCTTTGAATATCGGCTTTTCTGTCAAGCTGGAGGATGGTGATTCATAAAGTTAAACTTCATGTGGAGTTGTACCATTTTTAAAGAAAACTCCTTCAGAAAATATTTCCAGGGATTAAAAGGGAATTTATAGTCAAAAAACAGACACACTGACTCCAAAATAACTGTTTCACATTTAGCAGTAAATCGACTATTTTAGACAGATCTCTTCATTCTTCCTAAATTTCACTGAAATTTAAAGTAGAACAGGACTAGTTTTGAACTCAAAGTTTTGCGGGCTGGAAAAAGTGAGTTTTCTGCTAACCTGTGGTCATGAAATATTTATCAGTTTGCCAGTTAAAAAAAATAGCAATGAATGGTATACAGTGATTCATTTCTTTATGTGAAGGACTTCATATAAATTAGCAATCTAGCATTCAGTGGTCACGTCAATTCAACATATCAAGTAATGCTACTTTATCTCACTCTCATACAAGCACAACCACGTGGCCTCCCACTAAGTTATTTCATGCTTAATGTAGTGGGCCAGAAGAACCTCAAAGTCGCTTGACATAATTAACAACTCAGGGTAGAACTAAATACAAAATTTGTGGGGAAATTTGCAAGCTATATCATGTGCAACAGTACCAACCTAAATAATTTCTAGTAAAAAATTTGTAGTCCATTTTGGACAAGTGCAACTGCTTATGCCAACTTTTCCAATAAAATATACAGTAAAACCATTTAATGAAACATAAAAATGCCCTAAGACCAGTCCTCCAGATAAAGTAGATTTATCACAATCCCAGATCCAAATTTACTTTTTAGGTGTTTTAATAGAGAATTGCAATTGTTAATGAGCTATGCAAACTTATTCAGGGGAGGGGAAGGATGACTTTTGGACTTTGATTAGTGCAGTTTGGGGGGGGGAAGAGGAAAAGAAACGAGATTCAGAAAATCTCATTTTAAAATAATTTTGCTTTTAAAATAATTCTGCTGTCAGAAGATACCACCATCACAAAATAGGAGATACCTATAACAAGCCAGACAAGATAAAGATCTCCTCAACCTCTGCTTATGACCAAAGCTAAGCAAATGTGCAGCTGACAAAGGTAGCTGACACTCTTCTGCTGGGCTTTTGAAACCTTCATCATGGCACTGTAGGTAAGAATGTTGAAGAGATGCTGCTCTTCTTGAGAAACATCTTTGGCCTTTATCAAAATTCTTGCAGGCTGCCATTTTCTAAGGCACACAAATGTGCCATTTGGATGTCAGGTATTGATTACAAGGGACTTCTCATGGACGAAACTGCCATGTTTCATGGGAATTCAGCAGAAGAACCTGTAACCACAGCCTTCATCTTCCATTTTAAAGCTATTAAGAGGGCAAGGTATACACTTAAAAATTTTTTTTAAAAAGAGAAGGGGCAGATGTTTCAGAGGGACTGCAAAGATTTATCTGTTTGAGTTGTGGAATGGATAAAACATACAAGTTCAAAACCTTTAAGTATTTTGAGCTACCATCAAATTTAGGGCAAATCCCTTAAGAGAAATTTCTTGCTATGACTCATGTGTTGGACTTGCTTTTGTTGGTTTTTAGCACCAGGAAGTTGCCTCCCAAGTTAAAATGCTGGTTTGTTTATTACAGTATCATAAAAAAAATACTGTACAACAAAAGACATAGTTATTTCTTTACAAAGACAAAATCCCATTCAATTAGAAAGGTTTAGATGATTAAGAGACAAAAATAGGTAACAAATATATATCTTCATTTATCAAGTAGAAGCCATGGCAGCTTGCTTGGGATTAGTAGGAGAATATTGACTAAAAATGTCTTCTTTTAATGGGAGTCTCATCAAGGTTAGAATTTTAATCTCCAGATTAAAACAAACAAAAACAAAACAAAACAAACCCCACAAAAACCTCTCCAAAAAACAATGCCAAACACCAGTAAAACATTAATGCACACTACTTTGTATACTTCAAATCATTCTGTTACTTTGGGCTGTTGATTTTTTTCTTTACGTGAATTTTCACAGAAGGTTCTCTACATGTTTTAAGGCAGAAAGATCAGTTTAACACTTTTTAAGAAATGAATATGTAATTCTGCATCTTTTAGTGATTAAGAGGAAAAATGGTTTTAACAGTCAATCAAAAAGAGTAACAAAAGGAACAAAAAGGAGGTCTCAGTTCACTAAGTACTGCTTGTCTCTGCAGAGAGAAATTTTGTCTAGAAGCTTTCAAAATGCAGAGTCAAAGCACTCTTCTGCAATGCCAGAACTCAGTCACGAGGCAAAATGTTTCCACTGGATAGAGAGTTATTTAAACATTTTCCTCCTAGTTGAAAAGAATTAAAATGTACTGTTGAAACCTCTCCAATGAACCAACACCGCTAGCCAGGCTGTAGTACCTGCATGGCAGCAACACCTCCCAGGCCATGCACTGCTCTGCTGCCATTATCAGTGCAACTGGTGGTGGAGGAACAAACAAAAGGCCAAATTCTTCCAACCAGCCAGAACCACAATAGACACCCCAGAGTGCCCCAACTGTGACCTTACTGCAGGTGAAAAGCAGACTGAAACTCTGAAAGTGAAACAAGATGGAGAAGAAACTTTGACAAGTATGACCTGCCCTAACTTGCAGGCAAGAAGTATTTAAGTGTTAATGTCTATATATGCTAATTTAATTAGTAAAATGAGGTATTGTATGCCATGCTACTTAAAAAAACCAAGACTCACTGCATACACCAAAATATTATTTGACATATTATATACTTATGAAACAAGTTTGCCATATCTGTCCCACTTCCCATAATGACTTCAGGGAAAAAGTACTGTACAGAGCCTGGAAAAAAAGCGTAAAAGTTGTTTAACAAAACTCCCTTCCCGTACCATAGATGAAGGCTTCTACCAGACCTATGTCAGTAATATAGTCTAGTAAAAAATGAGAACTGTAAGAAAGTAAAAAAGAAAAAGCACTGGATACTTACGAAAGAGATTAGTACTTGTTTTTTGTGAGAATGGAAAATTATCTCCTTTCAGGGGAGAAGCAACGGAAGAGGAAAGTATCATTGACTTTTATTCTATATCCCTATATGCTTTATTATAAAAAACCACAAAAATCAATTTATTTAACTGGTCACATTATATTTAGGTCACCTGGGAGAAATAATACTTCTGGAAAGGTGCAGCCCTGGGTAGTTACAAAAACCTTTATGAGAACATTTAGGAAAACAAATAAAAATTCTGTTTCATGCTCTCACATTCCTATCTCCTGGCTTTTCAAAAAAATACAGGTAGCTGTGTTTAAAGGAGTGAGAACATGAGGCACATTGATTTGGTGAGTCTGAGTTTAAACTAGGACATCAAGAAATAATAGCAGCAGGTATTCCCTTACTCCTCTGCTGCCAAAGAAATATGCAACTCTACTATTTCTTCCTCTGATTACAGTGATGCACTTGAGTTTCTAATGGTTGAAGAGGGCATTACAGGAAATTTTACTTTTTTTTTTTTTTCAATTACTGTTGTGCATAAAACAAAAGTTTTAACTTCCAGAATCAGAAATTGGAGTATTGGAATTTCTGTCCAGTTTTGACTCCCAATACTGACTGTCATGGTATCAAGAGCACAGTGAGGACTCTGAGGGCATTGCCCCTCCTTCTGAACCCCTTGCAGGATGCATGACAGAAAGACTTGGGAGAGCCAGGATCCCTCTCCACACTACAGCATCACTCAGCTCTTTCTGCTGAAATAAAGGCAACAACAAGTGTCTGTCCCTTTCAAAGATCTTTTCTAATGTTAGCAGGTATCTTCTGTTCCCTATTTTACAAAGGCGAAACAAAGTCTAAACCTCTTTTTTAACTGAATATCTAAAGGTAACACCTTTGAAAATTAAATGCCTGAACTCACATATCCTATCGGCTATCCTTGGATTTTATTGCCTGATGGCCGCTCAGAACAATTTTTCTATTTCACTTCTGTTCTACTCCCCAACAGCCTGAAGAGTTTTTGCACACAGTAGGGTAAACTTTCCAAGAGGCAGCCAATAGCAGTAATGCTAAAAGGAGCTTTGGGGAAAAATCTTTAATTCTTAATCCACCTGCTTGCTTCTACTTTAACACCTTCACAGTAATTTACAGTATTTTCACCCATACAATCATTATTTAATTTAAAAGAAGGATGACTAGGAATATACTTTAAAATTGTATGCCAAAGTAAGTTTATTGCTTAAAAGAAATAAGCAGAGCTTCCCAAATTCTGTGAATTAAAGGGATTTTCAAACGACTTCCTACACTAAATGTGAAGCACCATAAAAATAGATTATTAGCATACTTAAATAATAGTCCAGAATGTAATTAGAAACTTTAATATTGGAAGTTGAATGAAAATTCATTTTCCTTTACTCTCTTCAAGTTAGGTTTCTTATAAGGAGCCTTCTGCTGAATCAGAAATAAGTCTTTACCCTTAAGTTAGACAATATTTAAAAATGGTGGAGAAGGGATGAACCAGGTCCAATCACAAGCACACACACAAATAAAAGTATGCTAAAAGTAATTAAAAATCCTAGAGAACAAAAAGAAATACTGTAGTAAAAGGTGAGGTACGATCAGTTACTTTGAACCTTGCGACTTCAACAGAGTAGGGTTTAGATAATACCCTATTATAGAGAGTCTTCATTCTTTTGGAAAAAGGCACAAGATGATACTTACAATGCCACCTAAAATAAACAGGAAATCTAGATAATATCTTGGAAACTGCTAGTTATCAAGAGTTTCACTTGGAAATTATGTACTATAAGATTAAAGACAGCAAAATTTTGCCACCAATACCTAGTCCTGCTAGGACTGTAGCTTTTCATGTCAGTACCTTTAAGATTAAACTGAGATTATATCAGGAACCTTACTTTATATTAGTCTACTATTTACAATAGTCATTAATCTCTCTGAAATATGCGTTTAAACAACCTACATGTACCAGTGCACACAGCACTGGTAATATATAATCTGACAATTCAAAGAATCCAAACTGTTCCCTGATGGATCACCTTTCTTTCTAAAAGCACCCTAAACATGGAAATTTCCACCTGTTTTTTAATGCAAAACCACATCAAAAACTGAGTACAAAGATCAGGCTCAATATAAGGATGCTTTCTGGGGCGTAAAACTGAAGATACTCAAGTTTGGTATTAAAGAGACTTGTCTATTGTTTCTTTTATGATTAGAAAAATTTCTAACCTGACACACTGCACAGTCTAGACACACGATTTCCAAAGGTCCAAAATAAATGACAAAGTAATGCAATTATATTCACAGCTTTGCTGGTGAAAAAAATTTTATGTGTTAAAGAAAATGTTTATGTTTCCACAATAAATTTCATTGGGAACTCATGAATTATTATAGTTCTGAGTCAGGGAAAAAACTTGATATAATACTTTATAGGTACCCTGAAAGTGCACCTTCAACGGCTGTCTCTGACTTTTCCCTGTTACAGTAGGCATTTGAAGTGACATCTGAGCTATTTATTTTCAGTACGAAGCCAAGCACTTGTGTCAAGTAGCACCACATTCCACAGGTTGTCTCATTTAAAAGCTGTAAGTCTAGCTAGATATTGGCATGCATGACTCAAGGTGACAGAACTCAGCACTTAGCAGGGGAGGGAAAGGCATTTGGAAGATAGCAGAAGTCCAGTTATGAACTGTGAAAATATATAAACTCATTGAGGAGAATGGGAGAAGCCCACACTTAAGGTTAGATGTACATGCTCAAACATCTCACTTAATCAGTCAACAATAAAAGAATATCTGCCAGGAAACATTTTAACCTGACAAGGTATTGTAAATAGCGTGGTCCTCTTTTGGGATATAGTCTGCTGCTTTCATAGTATAAACTGCAGTCAGTGGAAAAAGTTATGGAATACAACGTTGGGGTATCTTTGAATTTACTGAATTCCTTCCAAAATGCCTTATGGTGGACTATTTAGTATTCATCACCATGCTTCTGTGGAGCAACGGCTGTTAATCTTCTAAAATATACAAAAAAGGAAAAAACATTAGCTCTATAAACAAGCTTATTTTGTCCTATCTTGTCATTTTTAGCAGAAAGCCCAACAGCTCACCTACAGCAGAAAAAAATTTAGTAGTTAACTGTAAATGAAATAGCTAAAGCAGGAATTTACTGTAGGGTGTATCTAAGAATCAGTGAAACAAATCCACTTTTCTTCTCTTTTCAAGGTCAGTACCAAGATGACAAACAGTCTGTATTACACAGTTGTATCATATAGTCAGCATGCCAGATGATGAACCCATAATTCAACAAGCCCAGACTTAAGGTCCAGCATGAACACAGCGTTAAATGTGCTTCCCAGTGCTTCTGAATATTGCACTCAGCCACTGCTGCTCCCTAGGAAAACAACCAATCCCCCAGCCACACAGACAGAAACCTCCTCCTTTTCCTGCCCCTCCAACCTCCCCGTCCAGTGTAACTCAAAAAACCAAAGAAATCAGAAGTATGGCAGGCAAGGGCAAGACTGAATTGTTGTCTGTGCAATGTGGAGTTACTGAAATGAACATAACAGCTCAGTGAGATAAATAGCACTGCTCTGCTTTTGCAGTGGTACAGAAGAGGTGAGGGTCTAACTCCCCTTTTGTTGTTTAACTGATTTTAACAAGAGGAATTGGAGAGGGGGAGAGAAGGGTTTCTAACTATTTTCTGAAAAGGTATCTTTGAAGGGAAAATGCAGTCTTCAAAAAGGAAGAAAATTGAAAGCTTTTCCTCAAGTTTCCTTTCATTTCTTATCTTCCTAAAATACATATATACAGTTTGTTCCAGGAAATGTCTGAAATGCCTTCTGGTAGCTTTTAAATAAACATGAAAATCTCCTTTTGAGTTCAAAGAATTTCAAATAATGACAGGGGAAGAGTTCTTGGACTGTAATACAGATGTAAACAAAGGTCACGAATCACTCTCAATAATTAAAATGCATTACCATTACTTTTTGACTTTTAGTCTACTATCACATAAGTGAATTAGACATGAGCAAAGCTCTAATGTGCCTCCACAGCAATCTTTTCCTGTACACTAAAACCAACAGACCTCAGCTACATTTCTCAGCTAGGAGCTAATGTTTCTGGGTACATGTTACTGTTGCAGTTTCATTTGTCAGTAAAGCCTTATTTACTTGCTTCCTGTTATTAATTATGGGAAACAGGATCTCTTCAAACTGTAGGAGAGGTTCTTTTTAACTCCTGTCTAGACTTTTCAAGACAAAATATTGATGAGCCCTTTAATGTTTGTGCAGGGACACAATCTGAGCAAAAAAACCCCCATCGTTACCTCAAACAGCTTAAGGCTCCTTATCACACATTCACAAAAAAAAAAAAATCCTTTAAATCACTGGGGCTCACATCCTTATTGTTAGTCACTGAAGTAAGGTTTCCTTTCATAGTTGGATACTTTCTTCATCTGTCACACTGATTAATTAACAGCTCACAGTATGAGCCCTAAGCTTAAATAGCCTACTGAAACGATGAAGAGAGATCAACGTTAATATTCCATAAAAAGCTGAAGAGGAAAAATGCTTTCCTTAGTATGAAGGGATCTGTCTTCTAACAATAAAAAAAATTAACTAATTTCTGTTTGGTTACATTACATGAGGAGATGAAAGCACCCAGCTTGCGAAGGAAGACTGCAGTAGAGGATTAGGACAAAAGTTAGAGAAGACTTAAACATTTTAAATTAAATTGTTGGTTGGAAACAACCAGGTCTTGAACACCAGTGAAATTATTTTCATCATCATTAAGAAAAGCCAGTTTATCAACACATAATGAGAAAATCCATAAAAACACAGTACCATCCCCTGCAAAGATATATTAGGAAAAGGCATGCAATTACGTGAAATGGACAGTTGCTAAAACCTTAAAGCTAAAGCTGGTTTTAGCCAAAGCATTTGTTGTTTCTCTTACACACACCTCTTTCCCAAACTGTTACAGTCCGGCAATAATTCAAGAGTTTGACTTTCAACAACTGCAAGTTCTCCCCCTTTTTTAAGCCCCACCAGTACTGCTGAGTGGGCAAAAATTACAGATGCAAGAAAAGCTGACAAATGAATGCAAGGCCCCTCCTCTCCAGTGCCTCGACAGTCTGAGCCCCTGCCAAAACATGCCTGAAAGCTAGCGAGGAGACAAAGACACAAAGATTTAATTTTTTCAGGGAAAATAGATTTCATGTAGAAACTGCTAGGGAGAAGAATAGCACACTGGCACACGTATAACCTCAAAAGCAAAGCAGGAACATGTTTCAAGAAAAAGTGAAATTATATTTGCTTATTGAGTAAGCTCAACAAATGCTATTTAACGCACGGCTCTTTTTAAACTGCGAAGTGCTACAGGGGGTAGGAGGAGGAAAGCTCCCATAAAGTCAGAAAAATTTTCAGTCATGGAGAACCTTCAGTTTAACACGGTAAAGCTAAGAGCTCACGGCTGTTGCTCTAAATCATTTCCCGATAATGCCGTAGTACACACGCAACCAAAACAAAGTAAATCCAGCTTTTTAGCTCAAGTCTGTTCGACTATGTTTACTGCTAAAAGATGCTTCCCCCAGGGTGTCATTAATAAAGTTGCAACGAGTTTAAAAGCCTGGCACCCCGGCACATCCAAGTTTTCAATCTTTTCATAACGAGTTTGCTACTTTTGGCTTGTTAAGCTGTCGTGACTGGCACTTCTCACTGAACCGGAACAGGTCTGCCTCTGAGCAGGGAGGGCAGCAGCAAGGTGAGCGCAGGCAAGCAGAGAAGGAGAAAAAGCAACGACATGATTTCTCTTTGAAACTAGTCAGAAAGTTGAGGGAAAGTCCAATTGATAGTGGGAAGATTTAGGACAATTCAAGATTCTTGCTAATTTAAAAATAAAAAGGATATTCAGAACAACATATAAGAATAGAAACTACTGTTTTAAGTGTGATTCCAGTCCTTTAGGGCTCAGTGGCAAAAGAAGCTACCATTAAAAATAACATAAGCTCCCACCAGACTAGCAATTTAGGAAGTAGAGGTATAAAATGGAGTTTTAATCATCAGAATGGTTTTCAGAATGCTCCCAGCTCTGATAATTAGTGCTCATCAACATGTAGCATTCTTAAAAACCCTCTACTTGTAATATCTTTTCTTTGTCTTATGGGAGAGGGCTGCTTCTACAGAGGCACTCAAATTCAGCCAAAGTCTTCCAGTCTTTCAGCAGAACACTAATGCAGCATAAACAGAACATAGAAATCTTCACATAATAAACATTCTAAAAATGTGATTAATGCCCTGCAATGACAAGTTTGTGATTGAGGATAAAATATGGCTGCTGAGAGCACTCTAAGAAGACCCCCAAGGGCCCTCTGGCTTGCAGGAAACACCATGGGCAGAGAGGCCAGCTCTGTGCTGGGCTCACCCTCGTGTTCCCCTTCCTTCAGCCCACGAGGATGTGGCACAGTTCTTACTCTGAACCCAGGTGCTGCCTCACAGCCCTTACTCTCTTCCCTTCTGTCTGCTCCCAAAGACTGCTCTGACAATAGACTTAGGAAAGAAAGGACTGGTAGTCCTTTGACTAATAAATCCCCTTCAGGATATCAACATTGATTGTTACACAGGGATAGGGATGGTCCAGAGTAACTTATTAAAAAAAGAAAAAAAAACCAATGACCAGAAAAACCCCAAAACCAAAACCCAGCCTTGTTCTCCATGTTACACCTGAGGTGAAGTACCAGGAACATCAGAAAAAACCTTGAACATTGCACATTTAGTTACAAATCCACATTTATTTCTCATTAAATTTCCTCACATTCCTTTGGCTGCTCCCACTGTCCTCCCACTTGCTAAGTCTAGGCATATTCTAACACTTCATAGCCAGTCAATTTCTAAATGGTTTTAAGGTTTTTATGCATTTTACCATTCAAGCATCACTCAGTCCCTCCTAAATACCATCTTCCTCAAGTATAGCTGTGTCTGTTTGGTCTCCATTCTCAACCAGACCAAACCACCATTATGTTTTCATTTTGTTAGTACAAAGAGATCCTAGATGTTGTCTGACTGCAGAAATGAAAAAAGACTGCGTCTCCCAGTCTGATGCATTTACTGATACATTCCCCTCACTTCAAATTCTCAAAGACTGAATCCCAAACTCTTCCTCTACCCCACCCCCCTGAAAGCAGAACTACTGCACTTGTACGCATAGATCAAGAGTAATATGATTGCCTGATTTCCAGGAATATTCCAAGAGAAAAGGAGATTGAGTTCTGAGGTCAAATTCTAGAACTGCAAGCAGCAGAGCTATATTTAAAAAAAAAAAAGTGGGCTGCAGTTAATGACTTGGGTAAAGGAAACAGAGCAGAGAATGAAATAAGAAACAAGATTTATGAATAGTTACAAACATGCTTTATGTGGTAAACTCATTCTTCAGTGTATCATTGCAAATAATCTTTACAGAGAAAGCTCAAGTTATATCAGATTATAGGAAGAGTGCAGCAGTGAAAAATATTCTTTCTTGATTTCACATATGTTCCGTCACTCACCTAACACTATTCCTATCTGAATACTTTTAAAGATTACTAGAAAATCAAATGTTAGCATTATTTCAACCTATTGAAGCTGTTGAAATTTAAAATGAAATCTTGCATCTTTGTCTAATGTTTGTCATTGCAACTGAGCTCATTTTACTGGCCGCATGTCCTGGCAGTGTGTGGCACAGGGCTTGAAAAAGAAGGAGACTTATGTTTTACTTGGCACTAGTACAGCATAGGTCTTTAGCATAAAATTTATTAGCATTAATGGGCATTGTGTAATTAAAGCACTGTGCTTTAATTCCCTGAGGGGTGATGGGGCTTTTTTCATGTCCTATAAAATAGACAAATAAAAATGTGAGATTTTTCAAAGCTATTCGAAGAATTCAAACATGCATGTTCCTCCATTAATCATAATAGAGAAGGCATAGCCGAACAAGATGGATCCGAAATTCTCAAAATGTCTTCCACGAAACCACATGAGGGTTAACACTAGACACCAGGTTTTTTGAGAATATGCTATGTAATTACAGTATTTCGTAAGGCCACAAGTTCTTCAAAAAGTAACCATTAGACAACTGAAAAGTATAGATTTGAAAAAAATATTTTTAGATCTAATATGCCAAACTTACTTGGTACTAAACTTGTTTTAAAGGAGTCCAATTTAATAAAGTGGCTCTGAGAAGCAACTCAAATATTTGTTACTTGAGCCCTGGCGTTTTCTTTCCTGAATGCCGAGAATTTAGAAGGCTTTGAGAATCCCATCACCTAACCCACTGCACTTCAGGGATGGGGCGAGGCGTTTATGTAGTTCCTCACGTGTCTTTGAATATCACAGGCTGAGATGGGAATAATATTCAGAGCTTCTGAAAAAGCGCAGGAGTGGTGCAGGTTTCATTAGGATTGGTGCATGTCACCAGTAAAGATCAGACTATTACCTAGACCTGCATTTCAGTAGTTAAGCAGGATTAATTTTCTGTAAGAGAAAATTAATTCAGAATTACACTACGAAAAAAACCCAGCACACACAGGTCTAGTATCTGATTTTTCAGAAACTGATCTTGCCAACACTTATCTGTAGCTCTGAAAAATAATCCCGGAGCTCATTTTCCAGAAATTTTTTTATTGTTTTATATGTCTGAATGATCTTACATGAACAGCAAATCAGAACAGCATGGAAAAAATACCACTGATGTAACTATCTATGAAGTTTAAACCGTTGAAAATATAAGACTTATTGACAGTATTGTGTCACAGCTTAATATTCTGAATAATTTAATTTCATTTAGAGCTAGCTTGAAGCAAAACCTATTTCATCTGAAAATCCAAAGAAAAAGTTAGTACAGGTCATACAAAACCACTAAGACCTTTACAGTGACACTAGCAATTTTTCCTTGGGGAATGTCAAGATCAATTATTGACTGATCTATTGGACATATCCTAAACTATCAAACAAAATCCTTTATTTCTTTGTCTTCTAGACATATCACCACAGAGCTGCAGACCAGCAATGAAGGGAACTAAGGGCAATTTGAGCACCATCATCTGTGTCGGTTCCCCAGAAGTCGATGAAACACGTAATCGGGTCTCCAAGGTACATCCCAGAGATTAGTTGCTGTGCCATTCAATTAGTAAATGATTAAGACAAGATGTTTTCTTCGATTACATTAAGGAACTGGCAGCAGTGAGAGCTATTACCTTCCATCGAAGAGTCTACCTTCCCAAATTATGTTGTTTATTAACACATCATTAACAATGTGCCACCTCAGCTAAATGATCAGTGGTCTCAGGTACAAAGTAAAGCTCATTCCAGAACTCCACCACCTGCCTCATTTGAGCAAATCAAGTAAGTACATCTGAATCACAGATTGCACAGAAGTATTCCAGTGCTAGTTTTCATCTTCAGCTTTGTGGTTTTTTTGCCAAACCATAAGCCTTCTTCTGAGGAATCAACAAAACCATTCAGAGATAAACAGACAAGTTTTTGAAACTAAAATATTTTTCTTTTCAAAAGAACAGGACCCCAGGTAAATGATGCCTTTTAATACAGCACATGAAAATTTCAATTATGGAAATCATTATTCTAGGAATTGTGTGCCATTTTATATTCCCAGCAGGATTTTTTTCATCTCATCAAGAGTTTCCAAGGCTGTTTAGTGCTCCTGTATATGCAAAACACATTTAAGGGCCCCCAAGAAGATCTGTTAATTAAAAAGCCTAGTCAAGTGGTCAGACAGACAGGAACTTGAGGATTATAGGTAAGAGGGATGAAATGAAGTCTTGGAAATTATAATTTCTCTTTCTGTGGTAGCAGCCAAAGCAGTTGTTATAAACTGGGAAAATTAAAGATGTGGCTGACTAAGCCAGCAGTCTGGAAACAAGACATTACAAAAACATAACAGCAAGTCATCCGCACCCCACTTTTAAAAAGCCAAAAGTGCTGACCATTTCTTTTTTACTCTCTCTTCCTGTTATTCTGATCTGTCACAAATATCCTCCAGCTGGTACCCTTCCAGCCCTTGTTCACCAGTTCTAGTTTCCCACCCCCCATCTTAGGGAGTTAATAGTAATTCCCAGGACTGCGGACAAGTGTTCCATAGTGGGAGTAGTCAGCAAACAAGAAAGGACATGTTTAAAAGGAAAGCAGGTGAAATAACAGAGTTGAAGTTCTACTCTTTTTTCTTTTTTTTTTTCATATGAGAGTTGTTCGTGTAAAAACAGTCTTCCCATACTGAACAATATTTATCATTCCTTGAGAGCTGTTTCATCTGCCCAGTACAATCAGCATCTAGGTACAGAAAGGTGTCCAATTATAAAAGACAGATTACCACCACGCTTCCCAGATACATTTATTAAGTGTCTTGTAATTGACTAATTTCAGGGAAAAAGGAAAAACAATCCAGCCCTTTTTCTTTCTACATATTCTAGTCTCATAGATGAGATGAAAAACATTGGTTTTCACCAATATTTTTAAAAGGGTTAAAAATAGCTGTGCCATAAGCTAATGAGGCTATACATATTTTTTCCATATCAGAAAGTGATGAAGAATCTATGAATTACTGCATAAGTAAGTTACTTAAAAGACCCCAAAAAACATCGCAGAAAAACCCTGTGTCTTTTCTCAACAGCAGGTATGGATTCCCCTTTAGAAGAAGAATAAACACTAGTTGCTTTGTTTAGACAGATTTTAGGTCAGTGTTGCCAAGCTAGAATTTGTCTCAATTTATATTTACATAAACCTGTGGCCTATTTTTGATCTCATTTTATACATCATGAGTGAATACCTCTCAATCTATTTCCTCTATGTTTATTTGTATTCAAGACAAACTCATCATTTCAGATTTGTGGTAGATGCATTTTTAAGTGTTGCCATTTCAGTCCTACACTAACGATGCTGTTAATAATGTTGCTGCATTGAAACATTGCATCCGATTTGAGGCACATTCAAGCCCCTTGCAAACAATTATTCATTACATACATTTGAAAACTGTTTATGAGATTCATACCATAAATCTTGAACGGACACAAAATTGATACAGGCAAGCTGAGTACTCCATTTTTTATCAGAAATTAGTTTTTGGTGGCATGGGGCCTTTGATGCCTTTACCTGAAAAAAATCAATTGCCATTTTGCATTTTCATACAAGTCTAAGAGCATGAGAGAACAGAAAAAGAATTCTAAAGGTTAAACCCCATATTCAGTACAGTCTCTCCCCCGCCCCTCTGTTATAGTGGATATTTGAGGTTCTTAACATCTCCTCCCACACAGTTTCTCTGCTTCATAAGCAGAAAGCAGCTGCTGGTTCTTTCAAGTCTAGCAGTTAGTTGACATTTACCAATAGTTTATGGTTTTCATTCTACCTTAGCAAGGAAAAGAGCTAAGAATATCAGTTTTAAAGAGCGAATACTAAATCTTTATATTTCTAATTCCCCCCCACCCCAAACTGGAAGGGCTTGCAACCAAGGTTTTTTGTGGGACTTAAGGAAGGGACAAAGAATGCTCTGAACTAGCACAGAGAATAGGACCTGGTTTTACTGTTAAAATTCTTTCCCCTGGAAAACATCTCATTGCAACTCTTGACCAGCAGTGCTGATTTAATTATTTCCCTTTCAATCCCACTATCTATAAAACCACTGTGTACAATGTTGGTTACATATCTGACTTGACAAACTGGGCAGCATTACTTAGAAACTGACATAAAAAGAAAGAAAAGTCTTGCATATATACCTATGATGTGATGCTTTGATGGTAGAGATGGGAGGAATGAGCAAGGTCTAGGATACATCACAGAAAACACTATTTTCCTGAGCAAGGAGAAAAAACCCCATCTGAAACATCTACAAAGAAAATGTTAAGTCCTGCAAACACTGCATAGCACAGTCGTGTGAAAGGTTACCCCCTACAGTTTAACTCCCCCCTCCAGGTGCAAGCAGACACAGGCTATGATACAGCCCTGACATCTGACTTCACTCCCAGATAAATGCATCGATATGAGTCTGTTTAAGGTTTGTCTTTCTGAAATGTATTTTGAAAAGAATTAAAATTATGGTTTGTTAAATACATGAAATTATTATATCAAAATACAGATAAAAAATGGTACTGTCACAGCCACTATTTCAACAATAGAATACACTTTCTAAAATGATTTTCAGGCATTTTGAAATCCTAATAAACAAAATGTAGTCAGAGACGGCTCTCTTTTAGGGCAAGTTTCTACACAAGGGAATTGGGAAAACAGAGGTGATCTGATAAGCAAAATCCCCCCCCAAATCAGGATGTAAAAACCACTATACATGTAGTTGTTAACAGCCTGCTAAAACCGCCAACTGAAGTCAGTCAGCTGGTAATAATGTGTTTATCTCATGGACTTTTCCAGAGCAGAAATCTAGAGTAAAAAAGCCTGATATTTGTAATAGTAAATAGTATCTGATGATATTTACTAACAAAGAGTTTTAAAAAAGGTAACATTAACAGGATCACTGCAGATGCAAAAAGGAACTTGGAACATGCAATTACTGGATGGCTTCAAAGTTTACCTAATGTGTTTAAAGCCACAAAAGTAAACCATCCCAGACGGCTCAGCTCACAGGTAGTGCAAGAAAATGCCATACTGTTTTTTCCAGGTCTAGGTCAGGACACTTGAAGACATCTATGACTGAACATGGTTTCTTCTCCCTAAATCAAGGCTTCCATGACTGAACATCACAGAGGCAGTTATAAAAGGCATACTGGTTCATAACATCTGCAGGAACTCAGTAGTGCAGCAGTTTGCACATGTGTTAAACAGGCAGCGCTAAAAACTATGAATACAGGTCAAAGCAAAATGAAAAAATACTTGAAACGAAGACTTTCACATCGATAACAGGAATAAAACATGGAGAGACAAGCTTTTCTGCAGGTCAGCAAGCTAAAAGCACTAAGAGAAAAAGCAGTTTGCAGCAACCCACACACAACAGGTCCTTAGCATCACTTGCTTTTATCATGTACAGCACTTACGGGGCACTAGATTTTTCTAAAGAGCATCCAAAGCATACTTTAAAGTGCATCCAACAAACATCTGAATGACACAGCAGACAAATATTTCAAAGAGATCAAACATACACCATACCTCTTGTTCCCTTGAATTAAAAGTGAAGAGCAGCTTATCTGGAAAGCAGAATCTAATTAAAAATTATCTTTTCTAAAGAATAAAGGAGAAAAGCACCAATCTCTAAGCAAGGTGGAAACTCAGCTGGAGATGGACAGCAGTGTCTGTTTCTGTTTGCAAAGTAATGATTCAGAAACACATTCAAAACCACATTTAAGTGGTAAACATTAAAACATGAAGTACTAAAAATGAGGATCCATGGGAGCACCACTTTTCTTCCCCCACTGATAGAAGCTTTAGGGAAAGTCAGATATACCTGTATTCAAATACATAAGAAAAAAAAATGATCTGTAGCATCTTAGCACACATGCTTTTAGAAAGACATTTGACTGATTTCAGTTAGCATTTGTACTTCAAAAGAGATGATGTAATAGAGCAGCTTAGGTTTTTCATGTTTTTGTATGAATGGAAAAGAGATTCAGACCCATCAGATTGATTTTTTTTTATTCTTCCACAGAGAGTCATGTTGACTTTATGAAGAGGATTTTTTTTTTCCTCAAACTTGTTTACTTCTGTATGGTTTTGTATTTTTTAAAGAAGCCCTCACATTGTCAACATTAGCTCTAGTTTTCACTATGCATAAATAAAATAAGTACAAGTGCACAGACAGCAAGATGTTTCTCTGCAATTCTCAGTGGAATAAACCCAAGAATTTTCCATTGCTCCAGAGCTCTTCAGCCACAGCATCTTCTTTACATACACATACAGTTGCTTCAGTTTCATTACTAAGAGCAAACTATATCATTATTATGTTTTTTCTTTACTAGACAACATGAAAAATAGAGCTACGCATTACTGTTAAGACTGGTCAGAAAGTATTCCTTCCTCAGAAGGATAAAAAGATGTTTGAAATTTTATTATTAGACTAAAGAGAGGTATGTCTAAGTTATTTTAATTTTCTTTTGGGAAAAGGACCTTATCGTGAAAGAGGAGGAGAAAAAGTAGGCAGCAGGATCACTTTCCAGATAGATAGTCTGATCATTGAGACTTTCACACAAAGTATCAGAAACTCGGGTTTCCAGGCCCTTCTCCAACAACAACAAAGCTCTGACATTCCAGAGGCACACCAAAACACCAGGCCATCAACCCTTCTCGGGACAACAAGGGGGCTTTTTTCCCTCTCCTCACACAAAAGGCCTTCCCAGAAAAACTTAGTGAAAAATATATTCCTTCAAAACCTCCTGCATTTTCCCCACAGAGTAAAAAAAAAGATTAAGTTTTCAACCATATGTAGTTACAGTTTTGCATAGAACTGCAATTGCAGGGAGAAACTAACAGAATGAGAAAAAAAACCACTCCTATAAAGTTCTAGTAATACCTTTAATCATATTACAAGCTTAATGCATTACATTAATTTTTTAAATTAACACAGTTGGACTTTTAGATCAAACAGAGAAGAGAAAAAAAGATTGTGATCCAATAGAAGCATGTTATAAAAACACCATTACCACTGTTCAAAACAGGTCAAGTATTATCTTGTGCTTGAAGACTAACAAAGGGGTTTTTCCCTAAGGCAGTCATTAGGTGTTTTGTCTTTATTTTTGTTACTCTTTTTTTTTTAAATTGTAAGATATAATTTCTGCCCCTCTATTAAATACACTCTAATCTGTGTTCCTGTGAATAGCAGTTTTCTTAAGACATTTTTTTTGCTATTAGTTGTGATAAGATTGCTTTCTCTCTGCATTTTGCAGACCACAAGCCTCAGAAGGATCACTGTGGAAGAAACACACTGGGCCAACCCATCCAGTTGATATGACACAAAGTACAGCCCAGTTTGGTATTCTTTCCATTCTGAAGGAGGCTCACATCAGGTAGTAGAAGCTAACTTATTTCTTTGCTGTTGAATGACTACCCTTTTCTTCCCCAGCCTTCCCCCCTTAGGCCAAATTTACATTTTAATATTCTGGAGAACCTTTAAATTGGTGCTGTCCAAGGGCCATAATAAGATGTGGCCATTCCATCCAGTCAGGGGGAAGAAAGGGGCTGGTTATGGAGACCCCCACACCTCCCCTTTCTGTCAGAGCCAAGGAAACTCCATTAGAACAGACAGGGCATGCAGAAAGCAGGAGAGAGGGCGAACTGAGTTTAAAAGCTACGTAGTTGCAGCCTCATTTAGGAAACGCCTCCAGGCTTGCTCAAGAGTTTAGCAATAAACCTAGACCACAAAGCAAAGTGAATGTTCAACTCTACATGCCCAGAAGGGAGAGAAGATCCTTTTCTCCATACTCCTAAGCCCATGTCAGCCCCTCCAGTCTTTCTCCCACAAAGTAGGATTCCAGGAATCATCTCCATTTTTCTTATCCTGAAGGCAGAACTGTATACTGTTAACAGTTTCTAGAATCTTGATTACAAATTTCTATTACAACAAAACATCAGTATCATCACCTGAAATCAAGAATCTGTCTTGCTAAATCTTGTTTAAAAAAGTCATTTTCTGCCTAAGCCAATTAGTAAAAGAGAAATGGCCACAGAGTTTCAGAACAGAAAAAAAAAAATCACATTTGATTTTTTCTGCCACATGTTGCAATTTTAGTTGGTACCTGAGAAGCTTTCTGCCCTAACCAACAGAGCACTACGGCATTTGGAGTCATTTAAATTATCAGTAATGATGATTTAAAATGAGATAACGCACCACCAGAATATCCACAGTATTTAATGGAGCAACTAAATTTGGAAAGAACCCAGGATCAAGCCCCCAATCCCCAGTTTAATTGGACACGTTCAAGACATTTGAACAGATGAGCATTTGACCATAGTAGGACATATTCTGAAATAATGCCAAAAATATGGGAACAACCACAACTAAAGTTGTTCTCACATGCTTTGTTTTTACTGACTCCAAGCTTTTTTAAGCTTTTAGTGTCCTATAAAAACAGTCCCATGAAGCAGCTGGAGAAACACTGAAGCTGGACTTCTAGAAACACTTACATAGATAGGTTTATGCACAAACTGTGACCATGACTGTGTGATTAAGGTGGAGGGTCTAGAGCCCAAGTCCATCCAGGAACAACTGAGGCAATTGGGGTTATGAAGTCTGGAGGTTCAGGGGGAGAATTTATCACTCTCTACAACCACCTCACAGGAGGCTGCAGCAGAGTGTGTCTGAGTGTCAAGTGTACATTTTTTCCCAAGTAATGAGTGATAGGATAAGAGAAAATGGCCTCGACTTGCACCAGGGGCCATTTAGATTTAATACTAGGAAAAACTTCTCCACCAAAAAGCCTGTCAAGCATTGGAAAAGGGCTCCCAGAGAAGCGATGAAGTCACTATCCTTGGAGTTACTTAAAAGACATGTAGACATGGTGCTCTGGGACAAGATTTAAGTAGAGGACCTGGCAGTGTTAGGTTTACTGTTGGATACAATGATCTCACGTGCCTTTTCCAACCTGAATTATTAAATGAATGACCAGTTCAAATCACTGGCTGTGTTACCATGTATGCTGCTTTAGATGATGGCTAATTCCTCCCTTACTTTATATTTAAAATGTCATCATTATATTCTCAAATTCAAGTGGTTCTTGCACTCACCTGGGCCATATGAATGCATTTAAAGACTGAAATCCATAATATAGTTTCCTTCCTAATGTATACACACATTCCTACAGCCACAGTGAAAGTATTTCTACAGATACATTATCAGAGAGCCAAATTGTATCCATGCTGTCCAACAATTACAGCACCGCTCCATACAGCAAAAAATGAACATCTGGAATTCTGCTCTCATGAGGGCAGCTGGGACTGCACTGCTACATCGGGAAATGAACTGTGCTCAGGTTATGAAATATACTCAGGGCTTTTCACAGAAAACTAACAACTATCCTGGTATTGAAGAAATTACTTGTGTACCAGGCACTTACTAGGAAAACTTTCTCAAAGTGCTTTTCTGACCCAGAGAAATAGTGCAGATTTTCTCTATATTTAAATCCCACTGAGCACGGATAGCTCCCTTTCATTTCAGAAATTATTTTCTAAGCAGAAAAATAGTGGGATGACTAAGACTGATTTTACCAAACCTGCCATGAAGAAGAATTTTTTCACTACCTCATAATCTGATCTAATTAAAAACAAGTTTGGGTAAATGCTAGCTATTACTTCTCTCAAGTTCTGCTTTGGTTTCATGTTACTCCTCAGAGTTTGTGGCAACAAGTGCTAGAAACATTATTAATTTCTCTTCAGACAAAACTGAAAATTACTGATTGCAGTAGCCAGGAATAGTGGCCTAAGTAAAAATCTTTCTTTACTAATATTATTGAGAAAGGAATAAACACAGACAATTGCTTTCAGTTGGCCAATGTACCATTTTGCATTTTATCGACTGTTCTGGATCAAGATTCCTTCCAAGATCAAAACATTCCTAAAATTTTTTTGCACATATTTGCACAACATTTTGGAGGAACCTGAGTTGTTCTATGAAAGCACAGATTCAGCAGAAAGCCATTTCAATGATCACAAGTTGGAAAGACCCTGTTTCTATACACTTGAGAGACACTAGATAAAGAAAATGCTCAATAAATTACTTCTGCTAAGATCCAATGTTTCTAAACTAATACAAAATTAGTAAGAATTAATTAATTATTCTTCAATTCTATTTACCTTCAGTATTAAGTAGATCCATGTCTGCTCCATATGCTTTGAATTTTAGCTATAATTTGTTTTTAAGTGAGAAAAGAAAGACATACTTAAATACACACATTTTCTACACTTCAAATTTGAGACTTCTACCACAAAGAGAAACAACTTTTCCGAAACACCGTACCTATCCCCTTAGCAACTTTTAATACTTAGTTATTTGTTCACGGAGTATAAGTTGGCTTTAATTTTTGTTAACGCTACATGAATATTTTGAAGAGAGTCCATCCACTTAGCCAAAACTGGAAACAGCTAGTATTTGCATGGTATAGTACCAGACCTACACGCAGTGAACCAGTTT
>VZTI01002657.1:315888-345863 GCA_013397865.1 Struthidea cinerea
AAGAGCCTAAGAGAGATTTACAACGGCCTTCGATCAGGATAAAGAAATAATGCAACTATTGTAACAGTCTCCTGCTAGAAGTGGTGGAGCACTTTAAACAAGTTTCACTTACACAGCATTTCTTCTCCTCCTTTGAAATGTGTTCTAAAAAAAGCTTCACAATTAACATATTGTATACGTTTTGCAAGGTTTTCAAAGATCAAGAACTGTTTCTGGAAAGGCTCATTCCAATCTGGCAAATAATTAGAGCATACATTACACTAAGGTGCATTAAATGTTTGGCATCCGTGAGGGTACAGAAACATGTACTTACACACAGTTCAGTTCAATAACCAAAACGAAGTCAGATATGGATTTTAAATAGGGGCAGAAAAGAAAATGGAAAAAAGAGAGCAAGGGAAAGGACAAGAAGTCTAAACGGCAGAAAACATTACAACAGCCAAGTGGAAACAAATGAGATATTATAGCTGGGGTGCAGTCACAGGACTATGTGTAACTCTGTTACAGCTGAACACCAAGAGCTTCTGGTGAAACTAGTTCTGTGTGTGACTTTAGTAAAAAGTATAAAGAAGCATATTCAAAGGCCAACGAGCACAAAGAAAACATAGTCATGACTATTCACAATAGCGAATTCTGTACTGAATGTGTGAACAGGACATGAGTGAGGCAAAATAGAAGCAGCCCCCCATTGCCTGGGATCTTTGCAGTGACACAAGCCAAGCAATCTAAACAGAAAATGTCTGCCTGTGCTAGGAGGGGAAGACATAAAACACCACAAAAACAGACTGCTTTCCTCATGGAAGAATGGTAACTTTGGACAACATTTGGCACCACAAGTTCAAAGGGTTATTTCATCTGCATTGTAAGTACAGACCCAGAGATTTTACAGTATTCCTGTCTCCATGCTATTGTTTTCTGTGCCATTAATGGCATTTAAATTATAGACCTGCTGCAGCCATGTAGTCAAAACACCCCACCACCCGATGAGACACTGTATTATAAAGTCAGCGTGTCTGTGTTTTAGCTGTGCTTTCAAATACTGTACTTCTCTTCAATCACCCTTTTTCTCTGCCAAAGAATAGATACAAGAAGACAAGTCTAACTTTAGCTCCAGAAAAATTTCTTACTCAGGCAGCTGCAATACTTCATTCATCACATATCCAAGTCTCCTGTTTACAGCAATGAAATTTTTAGATGTACAAATAGTACAGAGGTGGATAAAAATGATTCATGGAGAATTTGAAATGAAAATACAGGATATGGTTAGGAAGTCAGAAATAATATGCTTCAAAGCAAACTAACTTCTACACTACATCAGGTAGGATTTTTTGTTCCTTTTGGGTTGAGTGTTAGGTATTTTTTGTATGTACTTTCAGTAAAGTATTCCATATTTGCTGAAATACTGTTTCCCAGAAGTATAATACTGTATGTATTGACCTTTACACACAGTTATTCACAATGACAAATATTGATTAAATAACAACTTATTCTTTGACAGCATCTTAAAAGAAAATATATTGAGATTTCTAAACAATTTAATGACTAAATTTGAAATACTTCTTTTTCGAAATTATACTACTAAAAAAGCTAAACTAGTCATAGCAAGTTACTAAATAACTAGGTACCAAATTCAGAATTTGAGTCAGAATTTAAATTTTTTTTTTCAATCTCAAAAGCCTTAAGTGAGCTGTTTCAAGGTCACAAAACTCCTGGGGCAGAAAGGGGGACATCTGCTCTTGTAAGCTGGTCTGCTGCTTGTAGCCCTCAGACAACTCCACTTAAGATGAAAGATTTAAATATGGAACAATCTTCAAAATCCCACGATTTTCTACTTTCTGCATGTGCAATTCATCATCCCAAGCACTCAGACCCTCAAAGTATTCACATAAAGAAAAAAAAAATCACAATATTAAATTAGTCAGCTAATTTTATTCTGTATTGGCTTATTTTTAATGCCATATGTAAAACAGCAGTGGCTTTTGCTTATTAAAGGCATAGTCTCAATTCAGGAAAGCTAAATATCAGGAATCCATGAAAACTTTCGTGCATGTTCTAAACTTGCCAAGAATATCTAGGGCAACTGAATATATTTAACCATTCAACCTAACTTTTAAAGTTGTTTCCACTGAGCAGGGGAAGATAAATCAACCTGCAATTTTCTTTTGAAATCTTGAAATTATTTTAATTTTTTCTAAATGAAAAAAGCTTTTCATATCTTAGTGACCTAGCTTCTTTATGTTTTCCCCTCCAATGCAGTGTGATTTATCTCCTCCCACACTCCATTTTCAACATCATCCAAAGTTACAATGATTTGGCGTTGGACAGAGGACTATGGAAGCGTAACAAAACTCCACCCAGTTTTTCACTCATCCTTTCTCACAGGCAAACCACAGCAAAAGGCCACCACACTACAGGCATTGGAGAAAGTCATGCATACATAGGAAGATCCCAAACGTTGGGGTTTTTTTAGTGTCAGTCGTCAAAAGGATATACTTACTATTCCTGACCTTTAGAACAGAAAGCTCAGTATCATCGATACAGAAGTTCTTCTGAAACAGCTGACAGACATTTAAAAGTAAATCTACTTTAAAGTCTTGTGCTGTCTGAACTATCTCTATCAACAGAAGGGCCTCTGATGCAGTTCAGTCAAAACTTACCAATCCATACTCAGAATGACCGAAATCAGAGACACTTTGGAAATAAGCGAGGTTGGAAGGGACTTCAATCCCTCACCTAGTCCAGTGTCTGACTCAAACCAGAGAAAAACCTGGCATTACCCTGTGCTGGGTGACTTGTCCAAATATGAAGTATCAGCAGTTGAAAGATACCAGCCTCCACTCACATGTCAATAATAATACAAGGCAAAATATTATATATTTATTTGATAAAAAAATGTACATAGAGGCTTATATCAGCCAGTGACTGAATTGGAAGAAATCTACATTTTATCTATAATATTTAACTGCTCTTCACAACATGTATTCTCCTTTGTGAAAAGAAACAACTGTGGTATGTCAGATACTACCCATAGTAACTATTGCTAAATGCACTCAGTTTAGACTAGAACACTAGGTAATGGTGTACTAAGTGACTTGGTATGACCACTGAATCATGATATGGACGATCCTTTGAAGATACTTTAAGTTTTCAAATTGTTTTCATCTGACCATATTTATCAATGCCCCACTGATATTTAATTTCTTATAAATTAATGTCATTCACTACAACTGACTCAAAGGCTCTTAGGGAGTTGGTGGAGTCAGTCTGGACTAGACTCACTTCAAGTACTGATGCTTTGTTCTGACAATTCAAACAGAAAATCCTCCTTGCACAGAAGTAATCATCCTTTCCTAAACCCAACTTTAAAAGTCAGCACAAAAATTTCCATTAAACTTCATTAAGACCAAAGTAAAGTAACATCAGGCCCTTTGCAAAACCTACTTTGAAGACATACTGTTTAGCCCAGAGCTATCATCCCTGGAACAACTCACTGTTTATTAGTGAATATGACAATCCCCCCAAAAGTATCTATTAAAAGATACTAAGTTCGAATTCTCAAGTACTGCAGATCTTCTGCATGGAGTTTGCCTCCTTTAGTTGATTCAGTAAACTTGATCTCTGACCTTTAAATAAGGGTTAAAATATCAGGTATTCTCTTCAGACATCTTGAAAAGATGTGGTATTTCCTGACAAACATTTAATTCATAGTCAACAAATCAGCTGGCTGTAACCTGTGTTTCAGGTATAAAATGAAAGAACTTACTCAGGAAAAAAGTAGAATACCTTTTACTCTACCCCATACTCCAAACTGGGATATCAGGTCCATTTTTATACTTACTGATATGTCCTATTGATAAGTCAACATTCCCTGACAGAAGAGGAAGAGGACTGCATTTGAACACAAACCAAAGTGAGAATGCTCACTACCCTCTGCATTCCTTCTTACAAATCTCAAGTCTCATGTTAGACTATGTATTTACAAGATTGTCAGGGATATATATTAATGATTGCATGCATTCCACTTTACACCTTGTTATATTTTCATATCTTTTTCCTTTTTAAATCAAAGGAAAACACCATTTTATTATTCAATTTAGGATGTATCAAAAAGAAATGGGTGTACTACTTTTCCAATACATGTGGTCCTCAGCAACTTATATAGAACAATAAAAAATTAAATGTTTATATCAGTATATTTTCTAGCAGATATTATTGTTGGAGTGCTGATAGAAATAAGCCTTTAAAAAAATCAATTAAAAATATTTTGATTTTCTTCTCAACTACATAGAAAGTTTTTGCTCTGTGAAGCCCAGCAAACAGACAAAAATATTTGACACTGTAAGGCCTTTTCACTCTTTACCATCAAAGAAATCTATTCTGTCAAATGTGTCTCAAAAACCCTCTTTTATTCAGACCTGTTTACACTCAGTCATGTTCTTGGTGACCAAATTTTGAATTTAGGGATAAAATATTTCTATGTATTCATGAGTTACAAATTTGTCAGACATTTCCCTGGTTTCTTCAGATAAACTCCTTCAACTACGTCTTCCAATTTCAGCTTGCATACAATGACAGCACGACTGTCTGGAATACTTAATTTCTACAGACAAAAAGCCAGCCACACATATTTAATCATTTCCTTGCACAGTCAAGTGGCGAGCACCTATATTCAGGGACATGTGATGGGACTGAAGGTGACACAAGGTAGAAACTATTCCTCCTCTCCACACTTTTCACTGCTCACCATCACTCAAAGGCATAGGGCTCCAGAGAAACTTGCAGCAGGCCTACCATAACGATAATTTTTAAATACTGTTATAGATTTAATGATATGAAAAACAAATTTGAGTAAAATTTAAGCTAGCACACTAGAAAGAATTTGCATATCAGTTCAACAATTAATTACTTTTATAATCAGATGATTTGCCATAGATACACTCCGGAGTGAACGTGAATTAGCATAATCTGTGAACTGTTTCCCTGAGCTCATCCAGACATCTCTTTTTAAGCTGCAGGTTTGGACACACATTTTTAATCGCATACCTGGCAGATGAAACATTATCAGTTTTCATTATTAAGTGCCTATGTTTGATTTGAAGAAATATGGAGAGAATACTTGAAGAGCAAAGAAACCAAAATCAACTCCAACTGCAAAAAGACTTCTCAAACCCACAGAAATATCTATGCCTGCATTCTGGTCCTGAAAAAATACCTCTATCACCTAATATAGGAAAATGGTTTTCCCAAACATAAGAAAAGCAGGAAACTATGTAAGTAAAGTATGATGAAAATGCCAGACCTAAATAGAATCACAAGTGAACATCCATGACAAGTCTAACAAGAAATTATATAAATAGTGCACTGAATTATCTCCAGTTTATAATTACCAACTAGTCATAAGCCACAGACACATAACCCCTTGCAATGCAATTGCCCAGCTGCCACAGTTCACAACAGAAAGAGAGCTCCCAAGGCTATTATTTCCCTTTTTCCAGTGCATTTTTTGCAACATATTTTTGAGTTTTATGTTTAGAGTCCAGCTGGAAGCATGCTTCTGTTGCCAGCTAGTCTTCCCTTATAAACTCCCTCCCTCATGGAGGGCAAATGCAGAACAGTGGTGCAGTGGTGGCAGAAGCAGGAAAGGTAAAGGGGAAAAATACAATCAGAAGCAGTAGAAGCAGTAGCTCTACCAGACCTGTGTATTAGGCAGCATCTTTTTAGTCATAATAACTCTGCAAATGCACCTCATGGTAAGCTATTACACACCACACCTCTCACAAGAATAGACATGTTTGCCATATTTCTGTGCTCTCATTTTACATAAGCAACCTTTGTTCTCCTTGTCTCAAAGTAACGAATGAAAAATTAAATGAAATTCAGCAAGATTCATACTACAGCACATTTGTACAAGTAGTTTTTTCAAGTATCCCCAAAAGGCATCTAGAGAAGAGTAACTAAATTAATTTCAATTACCTGATCTTCTGAGCAATAAACAACAAAAAAATCAGCATAAAGTTTCAGTAATAAAGCAGTCAAACATGAGTAAGGAAACTCAAAACTCAGTTAACTTCTTCCAAAGTCAATTTAAATGGAAAATACCTTCTCAGGAAGTCCCCACCTGAAAAGGAAAGTACTCCTTTATTAGGCCAACTCCAGTTGGCATACATAGAGTAGAAGAAAACTGCATAGCACTTTTTAAGGTTCGACTCTGCAGATAGGAAAAGCTAAAACTCTTACACTGAAGGTAGACAATAGCATCCAAAATAAAGGTTATCAAAGGAGAAAAACTGCCTTGAATATTATAGGTTGCTCCCACTAGTAATTCTCCATAGTAATAATCTGTAAACAAGAAATTTCTCTCAGAGCCGTTCTCCAAAATTTTATCTCCAGAAAAGAGCTTGTAAGACAAAGCAAGCCTTCTGTTTTTGTCTGGGCCATCCAACTGCTTGTTGACAGAGTAATAAACCCTACAGTTTGCTACATATGAATATTATTTTCTTTTATCTTCTCAGGTTTAACTTTCAGTGTAAGATTTAGCAAAAAGTTAATTTGCATTCTAAAAATTCTTTTCAGACCCTCAAATTCATATGCTAACATTTTCAGCTATCAAAGTAATATGCATAAATACTGCATTCATACATTTATATTTCTAGAATTAGCAGTTGAAGCTAAGCCTTTAGATAATGGAAACAGAATTTGGGGCTCTAGTTTACCTGCTAAACCTCTCTCTGGAAAACTATAGATCTGAAGAAAACACATCCTGCACGCAGATTTCTTGGCTGTGCAGTGTCACACATCACCCAGGAGCTGTCACTTCAGCAGAAGGAGCAATATCAACTTAGACATAGGAGGAAAGCAGAACACCCAGCAAAGAATATATTAGCCTCTTAGTTAAGGACAAGAGGAGTCAACCATAACCCACAATCATTGTATCCATTTCCTAATTAGAAGGCAGAGGAGAAGAGTCCTTAAAATAGGCTGTAGCAGCCAAAGGTCTGGACTCACAGTTCAGCTAAATGCTGCAGTTGTCTTCCAAGCATCTATATCCAAAATATCCAGAGATTTCTATCTAGGCAATACACAGAGCTGCCTGAAGAACTGCACACATAAAAAGACTCACCGAAGTCTGCCGGTTGAAAATAGTCCACTGTGGGGGAATAATGAGAGCCACGGGCCTAGAACTGCAGCCTCTGAACTTTGGATTTAATGTTGCTGTCCTTACAACAATATAGCCAGAAATTCTCTCCTGGAATTTGGCCTTGAAAACGCTCCTCTGTCAACTGACAAAGGAGCAGGCACTTGTACTGCCTTCCTCTAAAGAAACAGCTTACCCACCCAGGGCATAGACCTTGGATTCCAAACCTAAACCCACCCCCAGCCACAAGATATTGTGATTGAGGGATGCTCCAAAAAGTTTCCTCAAGAAGCAAAGAGCAACTTAGTAATTCAGTTGGCAATAGAGAATATGCCTGGCTACAGCTTGGTAATCGAGACACCATCTTCCCTCATATTTAGGCTTTGCTCTGATGCCTGCTCAGAGGAGAAGAAGGCGGAGGGGAAGGGAACTGCACACACTGTCAGCCTGCTGTACAAGACACGCTGAACTGAGGCCAGTGGGGCACTTCCGCAGAGAGGGGCTCAGCACCAGCCTGGCAAGAGAGAAGTTGTCTGGCAGATATTTGGGTGGTCAGTGGCTTTGGGCTCCTCCATGGTGAGACAAGAACTGAATGGCTGTTTTGAGAATTCCGATTTTGAATTTTGGTACTATGTGCTAATTAAGCACCTTAACCTCGCTGTGGAAAAGGTTTAACAAAAATACTGCAGCTTGATCGGTCTTACACTAGGCTAATTTTGCAATGATTGTTTTAAATGCCTACTAAAAACTATCTGCATATTTTAAGTGTGATTGAAAAATTTATTCTATTCCTTCTTATACAAACAAATGGCTCTTAGCATTTTTAGATGAGTCCCTGGATTCTATAAAAACTGGAAGTGCCATGAAGATACAATTATGAACAGATTTGTTTGCACATTTACCTTCAGCATTACTTTTTCCTAGTTTAATTTTAATATTACACCATTTTAATTCTCAGTATGACAACTGTGCACAAACATCATCTGGGTGGTGAATGCTGGGGGCAGCTGAACTGCTTTATAGGAACTCTGCTGGGTGGTGCTCTGTGCACATGCAAGGCAGTGTGATATTGGTGCTTAGACTTGACTGGAAGCAAACCAGTTTGTTTAAAACAGAGGAATTTCTAAATTCACAGAGCTAAAGATCTGGCAACTGAAGAACTAAATGACAAATACCACATCAGCTGAGCATAAAAGCATTCCATGTAATATAAGATACCCACCCTTTGAGACCAGAGACCAGTTTAACTCCTTAACCATGCAGGATGGCAAGACATTTGTTACATAACAGCAACTTCACATGGCATTTTTACATCCTGCCATCTTTTCACTGAAGAACAGAAGATTAGACTTCTGCCCGCTCTGAGAGACAGGGAGTGGAGCCAGCAGCAATATTTAGCACAGAGTGACTGATTTCTGGCACCATCTAGCTTCTCTGCAACAGGAATCTGGCAGCCTGGTAGGTGCTTTTCAAAGACACTGATTGAATAGTTGATACTAGTGCTATACAAAGGCTCAAGACAGCACAAGAAATAATAAGAAATAAAGTAGTTTTGGGGCTTAAGACCTACTTTTTTTTTTTTTTTCCCCCCCCTCTTAATAAAGATAGTTAAAAATCCTGGGCAGAGTACCAAAGCCAAGAGAATGCAGACTGTTCATCATTCAGCTTCTGACTATGCAACTCTGCCAAATATCTATAATATACATGAAAGTATCAGACACAAAGAAGCCATAAAGCAAGCAATACTATTAACTGTTCATTTTCATGAGACATGGTATAATTTAAAAAGAACAGATTTGTTTTGACCAGTGAATCTATTCCTAATTCCACTCAAGAACTGCAAAATTCCAATGAGTCTTTGTAACTATAAAGATGGTGGATTTTATACTCATTCACTGCACTTAAGGGGTTTTGAACTCTAGAAACTTCAATTCATTGCCAGCAGATCTGTATGGAGAACTGCTGACCATTTGAGAAAAGCAGCCATGGTTCGTGCTGGATCAATTTAAATTCATTAAATTGATGAGACATACAGCCTTTGGATGCTTGTGCTCTGTAAAATTTTGCAGAAACGTATTTATTTGTCAGCATGAGGACATGTTTACAGACTCACACATTAGTAAACCAGAAAGGAAGACAAATAAGGTTTGTTTATATCCTCAGTAGAGGAAGAAATGGCAGAGAAAGAGGAGGAGGAAAAGAAAAAAAAAAGTCTTTCTGGACTATACCAGACAAGCAAGCACAGTATCTCCAATTCAGAACCTTTTTCCAATTCCCACAGTGAAACTTTCTTTCCATTTGCCTGAAATCACCTATAATGTGCTTTAGGACCTAATCCCTACACATTTGGTTCACTCGGCATAGGCCCAATAAAAGCAAGGATTCTCAAATGTGTGACAAACCCAACCCACTTTCTCACTTCATCTTTTCAACTGCATGTGACCACAGCTACTGAAAATAGAAAATTAGCTACATTTACACACAAGTGATACATAGGAGTCTCCTAGATGGAAAAAATGGAACATAGTTACATGCTTTTTCCTATAATCACTTAAAGTAATATTTTTTCCCCCTCAGGGTCTTAATGTATTCAGTTAAGGTGGTTTCTCAGCAAAGAGGTCTAGGGCTATTCTGCTGTTGATTCATTCATGATCAGCTCTGGTTTTGTGATATCATCCAATAACTAAAGTGTAAATGCAAAGGAGGTATAGCTGTCTAGGAGTTTTAATGTATTTCAAAGGTTTTTTTATTTAAAAAGAGTCTTACATTCTCTTCTCCCTAGACATGCAGGTTTTCTAGACTCCACATTTTCCACTACTTTTGATTATATAAGACTAAGAAGGACCAGATATTTTCCATGACATAAGGACATGAGATGACTGAAGATTAGCAAGTCAGTATTTGGTGTGGCATGAATAAAATTATCCAAGTGGGAAGGAATCTCAAGATTTAGATCTAAGTAAGAACTCAAATGAACCCAATCTGAACCATAGGCAGAAGACTAAACCAGTTTGAAACTACCCTCAAAGTCAGCACCCATTGTTTGAAGTACATTAACTCCCTGAACAGTTACAGATCAAAATGAAAGAGCAAGCAAAGCAAAATGAGGTAATGGGAGCAAAGCAGAGAACATGTTCATAAAGGAGAAAGCAAAATTGAGGCATTTGTCATTAACAGCTGACTCGGATGTCTCTTACTGGGTTTATATTCAGTTATACATTATTCAGCTGTAATTACTACAAAGCATGAGTTTTTAAATCTCTGAATATTCTGAGTTGGAAGGGACCCACAAGGATCGCCAAGTCCCATTTGCGTGAACAATTCGTAGGGGATCGAACCCACGGCCTTGGTGTTAGCACCACGCTCTCATCATCTCTGCAACTAAAGCATGTTGGGCTATTGCATCCTGTTTACCTGAGAGATATATTGCAAGGAATTTAACAGATTTCTGTGACATTCTTACACTCAGATTTCAATCTTCAGTGATGCACCACAAAAAAAGCACTGGCATTTTTAGCAGCAATTCCTCCGAGTGTCAAGGAAAGAATTTTTAAAATCCCTTGCTCCTTTTAAAATTCTCTGCATGCAATTTCAGGGTAACGTATTGTTTTAAAAAGCCTGGTAGGGAATTCACTAAAAAGTAGAAAGTTAGATTTCCTGATGTGCATACATGCAAACCTCTGTCTGCCATATCCTCATGTACCAATAAGTAGCAAACTTAGACAAATTAAAAAAAAGGAAGAAGAAAGTCACACCCATAGCCACCAGAATGTACTGCATTTATGTAAATATTTTCAGAAGACACACATTATTCAGGTAATCCAATATAGTAATAAAGATCTGAATGAGATTCTGATCCTGACAGGTACCTAAAATAGGTGCTTAAGTATGGAAAGAAGGCAGAGAACAGAGGAGACAGTAAAACTGTTAAAAGCATGATAGGAACCTTTATGTTTTACATTCAGGAGGAGTTTGTCATGAGCAGCCCACTCCCTTTTTGCGCTGAATAAATCCCAGCATTTTCATATCACATCTCAGATACACATATCAAAGTAAACTTTCTAATCTTGCAAATGTGCTTAGAGAGAAGGAAGAGGAGAGAAAAATTACCAAAAATATCCCCCATTCCCCCTTGCCCTCACCTTACTGGCCAATATTGCTCCTTTTTATCAAATACCTGGGGAATTCTCCTCCTGGAGGGAGGAGGAGACTGAAAGGACGTAACTGATTTGTATGTGCATCCTGTCATGTTTTTATTTTACAATTTAAAATCGATTTCATATGCATATTTCTCCAATAACAGGCAAAATTGCAGTTCTAGACAAAAAAGTGTCTAGGATCTTCCCCTTTTATTGGCTTGTTGAATGAATTTTCTATTAGAGAAGAATCTAGATCTCAGAAACCATTTGTCTTCAAGTTCCTCCCAGTTTTTACCTGAGAAGTACGGTGAATCACTAAGTATTTGAGCTGTTTGTTCTCCTTCGTCACCTCCCCGTGTTTTACATTAGATTAGCAGGGCTGTGAACACCATGTGACAATAATACTGAGCTCTTACACAAGACTCTCAAGACAGGGCCCTCATATGCCAAGTAAAAAAACCTGCATTTCACAACAAGCAAATTAAGTTTCAGAAACATGAGACTGGTTATATCCTTTCTTTGGCCATATTCTATTCTTCCTTCCATCCTATTCACTAATTTGTTTCTTTCTCAGTCTTGTACTCCATCTCCCAAGCCTTCAGTGACAGTATTTGGAACCTTAAGCCTGTCTCAATCAATAGGAAGAGGTGAGTTGTCAGATCCCCAGGATGAGAAATATCAGAACACAGTTATCCAAAGTCCAAGTCCAGTGCCCTATTCAGACAGCTATGTTGCCCACTAGTTACCAGGTGGGATTGAAAACAAAAGTTACATTAAAAGACTGCAGGATCATTATTTCTCCTTTCTGCCCCACCTCCTCAAGTGCCTGAGGTCATTTTCCACAACAAAAATGAAAGCACTTCTTGAAAGTGTTTTTGCGCTAAACAGCAGTGGTTAATTTCTTGCAACTAATTAGTTATTCAAGTGAAAGTATAATGATCCTCCAACATCATTGAAAGTGCTTCAACTGAGTTTCCTGCTAACAGCATACTTCTAGAAAAGATGCAATAAATCAGCAGGGTTATGGAAATCTTTAAACAAAAGCAAGGTCTATGACAGGAGCCCATTAAAGATACAGCTATGTAATATTTATGCACCTAGCTGACTTGTGCTTTTAACCCAGCACTTTCAGCTACAGCTTTTCAGCACCTGGGTCATAGTCAGTAAGAATGAAATTCACCCTATCTGCTAAGAGCCAGCATACTGTCTCTGCTTTTGGCGTTCAGAGTGTAGTTACCATAGGACTTAAGGGATGGAACTTCCCACCAAATGGAATTTCATCCAGATATTTCCAAATAAAAATACAAATAAAACACCTTTGAGCAGCACAGAAAACTTAATCTGTGAGCCTCAAACTCCCTGATTACCTTTAGCAAGAAAAGAGGCAGGTACTGGCACAAGAATGGTTTCTAAGTCCAGGGAGGTATCGGTGCAGAAACAAAACTCCTCAGAATAGCCAGTATCACCTATAATTGTTCAGATTATGATTTGTCGATTAGAAGTGGTTACTGAGATGGCAATAGGGGATCTCTTGAGACTTCTAGAGAAAGTGCTAACTGCGTAAAATGCCATCCACTTACTCCTAAACCTACTAATTAATCACAGGGTTTGTATTTAAATGTATTGGGTACTGCAGAAAAGGAGGACCCGATGGTGTAAAAATGCATTTAGATAATGTTTGAGGCTTCTGGGTGCTACAGATGTACTGATCTGTTTAAAACTCCAAAACAAAGATGTATTTCCCTTTCTTTTCTCACATTAAACTGTCTGCATATGTGCTTGCATGTATTTTTAAGCTACACATAAGAGCACATGAAGCAAAGAGAATGGTTTAATAATTCCCACTTATTTGGCTGTACATGCTTTCCTTCATCCCATTCATTCATTTACTTCATTGCCAATCTTCCAGTCAGTCTTCCCACAGTTTTAAGAGACAGAATTTGGATTCACAAAGCAATCCTAGTTGAGGACTCAAAGATGATTTCCTGGCCTGCCTTTCCTTGCTGCAGCAAATGGCTGCAAAAAGGGAAACTGTGCTGCTGTGAGGTTGGAAAAGGGAAACTTCAGGAAGATGTGCAGGAACTGCAGTGTACTTTGGACTCTAGGAGGTGGGGATTGAAGGACAGAAAAGGAGACTAGGCATCACTCCCCTCTTCCCAGTAAAATCAACTTTGTCCTCACCACAGGTTTTTGGGCCAATGACCACTTTCAACTCACACCTTCTGTTGGAAAAATAAATTAGGACTCCAGCTTTATTTTGTCAATAGAAAGTTTAAAGTGGTCACTGGAGCACAAAGAACTTTTCAAAGGGTAACTGAGCTCAACAAGGACAAGGAGGAGGATGTTGAGGAAGCCACAAAAACACAGGCAGATTACAAACCATTAAAGGGCATGCTGTTTTTCAATAATAAAGATAAGGCCTTTATAACAGTTCTGGTAATTTGTATCTATTTGTTGTGGGCTCTTTTTCTTTAGAAGAATATGTATTACTTAAAAATACCTTTGCCAGAGTAGAAAAAAAGTATTTTGTGTTTGTGTCTGTTGGTCTTGATAAAAAAGAGCCACCAGAAAACAGTAAACTAACTAGGCATTTGCTCCCTGAATACATGGAATTATGCTTCTCATTTGTGCTGTAAATCATTGGATCCTGTACAAGCAATTGTACTGCAATGGGTTTTGCTATGCTAAATATTTAAACTGTGTGCCCAGCCCTTCAAAGTCTGAGCTTATTCTGTGTCCAGGGCTTTTTAGAGTTGAGTCAATAGCATATTTGTTTTGAATGGCTGTTACTAGATAACAGTAACAAAAATCCAAGACTTGTTTACATCATTTAACATGCCTAAAAAGCTCAGCTTGAGACATTAAAAAAGCCACACAACAAGCAAGCAGAAAAATTAAATCCTTTAGAATGGTCTCTACTGGTGAAAAGAAGTTACACCATCAAAAAGCAAAAAGAATGTTTTGCCAACTCTGGACCAAGAACTGCTTTGTTTTTAAACTGGAGCAATAACTGGCATAAAAAGACTTCAAGGAATTTCCTCTTCTCCCTGAAGATAGTCACAAGCCTTTCCACTGCCCCAGACTTGATGCTGTAGTGATCGCAAGGATAGGCAAGTCTTGTGGGTCCTAAGCAGGAGCCCTTACTTATCAAAGCATGCAAAATGTGTAAAAGAGTCAAAACAAAGCAAATCAGGCAATTCCATCAATCCTACGCAAACTGTTCCCATCTGAGCAGTACCTTCAGCTCTAACAGGCAGATGTGACATCAGCCGTGTAGCAAATGCCCCTGGTCTATTTTCTTAACTTGTACTGCTACCTTAAGAACAAGATTTCACCACACACAGACACTCATGGAGTGTTCTACACATTCTCAAATTGCATTTGTGGTCTAAATTCTGTAAAGTATGGAACAAAGATGAAGCATAATCTCTCATCTGTTTCAAATTACACATGAAAAATACTGAGTATGTTAGCAACAAATAGATTTCCATACAGAAATTTCACAAAGGAAAAAAATTCAGAAATGCCAAAATACAATTACAGTAAAGGAAATAATGCAACCAGGAAATTATTTACCATCCTCACATTTTCAGAATCTCAGTTCTAATCAAATGCCTTTAGTCAGAATCCAGTGCAGCATAGTAGACATAGTATTTGAAAAAACAAAGTTTTCATATCTCTATGCTACCTTGAGAGCTGATACCTAATCTGGAAGCAGACAGAACTCAAGAGGTGCCTCTTTTCCAGTGAAGACGTGACTTCCCCTCCAAGGGCCTGGGGCACTGTGCCTCAAATGCTAATAGCTCGAGTTGTGTGCAATAGCCCTATATTGTTTATATAGCACTTCACATGTTCAAAGCACTATGAGATATCAGCCATCACTACACTTTTATGAGGCTGTAAGTATTACCCACTAAACATCAGGGTTCAAATGACTTGCTCTTGATCAAAAGAAACTTTGTGCAGCAGGACCATAATTATTTGAATTTGGTAATTCTCGCAGACCATTCCTATGGCAACACAGAATGAAGAGGGGGATGGGATATTAAAGCCAGTTGCTATTGCACTCTGCTCTGGCAGCGAGATACAGTCACAGGAAGGATCTCTTAAGCAAACCTACACTCAGCACCTTTTGTACAAGCTTCTAGAAAATCATTTAAAAAATCAGGAGAAAAATTATACAAAAGGTTTTGAAAGCCCACTAGCATATTTTTCTAAATGTACCTATTTCACATAACACTGTGAAGAGCATAAAAAACAACATGCAGACAGTACTGAAGTACTCCAGAAACCCTAAAATGGGGTTCTGAATGAATTCTGAAGCAGTTTGGGAGTTTTTATACCAAGAGCATAAGTAGGCAACTTAAAAGCAAGTCCATCTTCTGCAGAAAAAGAACTACAGTTTCTTGTCTTACAGCTGGCTACAGTAGGACTATACTTTTAGAAATATAGAATGTTTTTGCTCTCCATTTTTATACTTACTTTCTTCCTATGAAAATTCAACTATGCTGACATCTATATCTCTATTCTCAAAGTATCAAGTCTCTGTTCCTGTAAAAAGAATACAAACACAAAGCAAATGCTGAAAAAACCCAATGTACCCACAGTATATCTGACAACCAAATAAAGGCTTGACATAAATGCTAAACAGGATACATCCTCAAGACTCTTCTCTTAACAACTGAAATAACTTTATCCAAAAATCCTAGCACTGAGATTGAAGACAGAATAAGAAAACTCTTATCCTCTGCCTTTCCATCCCATGCCTATCCTATTGTACAATATTGTCTTTCCCACCCCCTACATTTTGACTTGTACACAGCCTTGGTTTCCACACACACCATATGTTTCCAGAGCACTGCTTCACAGTTATTGGCCTTAGTACCTTGTCTGCAGAATCACATGGGAAATAGATCATACTACTGAGACAAAAATGTAGACCACTACACGCTGTCCAGATTCATCAAATAAGAAAAGGATGCCTGTTTAAAGCTGTCACAGGAAGGGGGAGGAAGGGAAAGAAATTCTCCTCAAAGCCAGCAATGAGTGCAGAGAGAATCACTAACAGAACCTTTTGTGTTTTAGCCAGGTTGATCCTGTTGCTATGAGTATTTACCCTGTATCTTACAACTTTCACTTGGCATTTTTCAGGTACAGGCCACATGGAACTAACTCTATGCCAGACCGTTCTTGCAATTTCTACTGTTTTGACTAACATTGCCTGAAAAGTTAAATTACTGAAATATTTGCTAAAATATTAGAGTTTAACATCAGTAGGTGAGCATTACTTCATGGATATTAATGTAAGAACCAGTTACCATACTCCATCTACTGATCTAAAGAACAGATGTTTGCATATGATTTATGGACACTGAAATATGTGCATATCTTCCATAAATAGTAATGTGTTCCAGTAACAAAGAGTGGATAATTGTGGTCCAAAAGACTGGGAAAATGCAGGCAGTATTAGAATTTATTTACCGATTTCTTGGCTTTAAATAAGAATCAAATCTCATAGAGCCAGGACCTGAATCCTGTATGTTGGAAAAGCACTTACAATTTCAAACAGGACCAACAACATGAAGTAATAAATTGCAGTCAGGCTCAGTGGGGCAGATATAAAAGTCTGTTTAGAACATGAGTTGCAACTATGATTTGTTAAATAAGAGTAACAATTTATATGGATTGAGACACAATAAATCTAAAGCAGTAAGCAAAAAGCCAATATTACTGTGGGTATTTTCACATTAGATTTGGGCTTGGAAGTTTCTTTAATATCAAGATATAACAAAATACTAATCAGGTAAAATTCTAATGGGCAAAGCATAGTTTTGAGCTCTGCAATTAAATTATTTCTGGAAGCGCAATCAAATATTTGATTGAACTAATATCATTACTGCTCCTCACATTTTTTCTGTTCCTAAATTAGCATGGCTAATCAGTATCCCACCTTATAGCCTGTGTTGTAAACATGCAATATTAGCTGATGGGTTTCGTTTCAAGAGCACAGTCAATTTTTGGACAGCAAACTTACTCAAAAACTTAGTCAAAGCCCACAAATACGTGAAGCAGCATATTTGGAGATGTCACAGTTTCTGGGCCATCAGAACTCTGATAAGACTTGGTGAACTTCAGCTCTCTCTATGATGGCTATGCATGTCAAACAAGTTTTGATTTAGTTTAAAGACCATTTTTGGGGATAGTATTTCACCTCAAAGTGTTTTCTGTTTTTCTGTCCTCTTATTCTACGAGCAAGAACCAGGAATGTACAAAAAAGCAGCCTTGTAGAATGCAGAATTTAAACAAGGCAGTCACAAATTTTTGCTCCTGTCTCAGGCTGGCATGCACTGGTGCTTCAAGATGTTATGCAGCTGCTACTTTTCCCCAGAGATGGCTGTACTCCAGTAAATGGTGAAATACTCCCACTTTTTTTTTTTTTTTTTTTCCAGCAGAGGTTAACAGAGATGTTTCCATAGGTCTAAGGCAACATGAAAACACGGTGATTGCCTAGTTGGATTTCTTGAAAGACATTAGCCTTAGATTTACAGCATCAGTAATTAGGAGCTGATGCTATACTCCAACACACTGCAGAAACAACTGCAGCGTCTGTAGAATACAGTGAGAGTCTTAGATTACAGTGACTGTTATTTGAGTCTGTTCTTGCAGTTTTTAAGATAATGGAAGAAACAAATACTTTTCATTTTGTCCTCTTGATAGCTGCACAGATTTTTTACTTCCAGCATATAACTCAAAGTCACCTAAGAACAAATTGAACTTCTAATAACTACAGTCAACTGGATTAAATTTCTTTCAGTGGAAGCACAGCAGTGTCAATACTTACTGAGATTTAGTATTACTGCTTATTTATTGAAAGTAAAATGTCAATACAACATGAAAATTTGTCATTTGAGAAAGATTTAATAAAAAAGATGAACACAACAAAAAAATTGAAAATATAAGAACCAATAAGTGATCATTCTAATCCACTTTTTTCCAGATGAGCATCCAGGTGTCAGCTGGTGTAAATGCAGATGCCACTGACGTCAAAGGAGCTGTGTCAGTTTACTCTAGCTGAGAATCTGAACCCAAGTGTGCTACTGCCATTTTTAGGCACTGCCACTGGAATTCACTTTTGCAAGACAATTAAAAAAATACATCCACACATTACGTTTCTTCCTGTCCCTAAGTGTATAACTGGAAGTCTGTTGACAGACTGTGGGAGAGGGCAAGTAGGAGGTGGAAGTAGCCAACAACTGCACCCATGAGATAAATTCACAGTATCAGCATGAACACTGTTCTGCTGTCTTCCTTTTATACAAATGCATATTTGGCTTCAAAAAATTTAAACTCCACCTTCCACTAACAAACAATTCCATGTCAGCAAAAGAAAAATGATGCTGTAAACCATGTGGAATATCTACCTTGCAAATTTGTTAACATGGTATTTTAACCAGTACATAATCTGGACAGACAGTTTTTATGCACCATTGGAAAAAGTACCTAAAGCTATAAGAGCCCCAAGGCTGAGTTCTGTGTGTTCACCCAAGGATTTGTTCCTAAGCAAGCTCCCTGTTGTACCAGCAGGAAGACTGGTAACAGTTCTAAGGCAGCTGTTTGAAGTGGCCTGCAAGCCAGACTTCTATCTGGCTGACATCTTTCATATCTCATCTAGCATTTGTGTGGGGGAGAGAGGAAGAAGAAAGGAAAAGGTGGGGCAATAAGCAGGGCAGAGTAGTACTTGACAGCTCCACCATTTCTGAGCAGCGAGAGGGAGCTTTTTCTTCTGTTTTACATGAGGCAGTTGCTAACACAAGTGCGTTGTGTAACAGTTGCCCAGTATTAACCAGTACAAGGAATTTGGAATGTTGGTCTTTTGATTCAACATACCAAGGTCAAAAGGAAAAGGTAACTAATTAGAATTGAAGATGCAGTTCACATACTATTGAAGTAATTGTCTGTTTGTGCAGCACAACAACCATATCTTCAATTTAGGTCAGACCATCAAGAGGAGGAAAAGGACTGAAGATGAGATGCTCTACTTCACACAGTTGCCCTCTGGAAGGACTTGCAAAGGCAGTCACTTAAATTAAGTACAGGTCATCAAACAAGATATCTAATCTATTCCTAAGACAGGCAGCTCTAGCAGTCCAAATCCCTATGGCCTTTGCAGCGACACGATGAACTACTTCCTCATGTACCTCTGTCAATTCATGTTAGGTTCCAGTTTTTTTAAAGTGATATTTCATGTACATCATGACCCTATTGCTCATAGCAAGGAAAGTGATTTGGTTTATTTATGACCTACTAACCTTAAATTAAAAAAAATACATCCAATCTGAATGGTCACATAAGCCTGCAGATCTGAAATAAAATTTAAAATAAAGCTGGCATTTGTAACAGCTAGCTAAGCCCGGTAAGGGATTTAAAAAAAATGAAAACCAGATGAAAGAAGATGAAAGCATATTTACCCTGCATAACCTGCACACATCAGGAATCAGGGCTGGAACCCAGAAGTACTTTTTGTACTTAGAAGTTTCAGCCCATTTCAGAGGCTAGGTGACCAAGGAAATACCGAGGTTTTCCATTATGGGGGGTGGGGAGATGTTAATAACAACCTGTGAAAGTAATTCCTTCTAAGATGTAATCCACCCAGTCACAAGCTCTACACAGGTCCCTTCTTTCCCTGCACCCCATCCCAATTGCCAGATATCAGCCAGGCAAGCCCCCATATTGAAATGTGAAGTGACAGATGGAAGCAGGGAATAAGGGCATAGGAATGAATGCTGAAAAAAATGACCTACAGAAAACAAGCTCATAATAGGGCTGATCTTAAGATACCCTAAACCATAAAGTCAATTCATTTGGCTATAACAATGTTGAACAGATGCCCATAAGACTGAGATGGAGAGCCTTATACTCTCATCACTCATGCCAGTGTACAGAGATCTTCTTGTAACATCATGGAATTAAACCTTTGAAGTTTCAGTACAAATAAATGGAGAAATAAAAATAATCAAACTTCAAAGCAAAAGTATTAGCAGCAAATATCCTGTGCTGCTGTATCAGGAAAGTAAGGTGGGCTGCCACATTTAATTAAAATGTATTTAACTTAGCTATATTCATAATTACAGTGGCCTTCATAAACAAAACACATTTAAATCTACCATAAAGAAGAAAATTAGTTGATTCTGTTCTTGTCTAGTTCTCCAGTAGGCTATATTAATGGCTTTCTTTTAGTTATACTAGATGGAAAATACAGTTGGGGTAAATGATGTAATAAATACCTCTATGTGCAGAGCAATTAGTTGAGAGAAACAGTTGGGACAAAGTCCCTGCCATAGCGTTTGTTTACAAAATAGGCATGGGCAGCGCACTGATGAACTCCAGCCCTTTAGTGCGGGTTCCCTTAACACAGGTACAGACAAAACCCCAACCATTTATGAAGACTTACAGATCATAGTTGGATGAGAGGGAGTATAGGGCATCTTTAGGAAAGGATAAGGTAAACAAACAAACAGCAGTTCATGTAAGTCAATGAATCCATCACATAATTCCAGCACAGTAAGAGCAGACGTAGCAAAAAGGAACTCTGACAAGCTGAGCTTCAAGAACACCTTCTGCATAAGAACCCTGCTCACAAATGCAAATAAGGTAAAATTTTTGGATTGCCATGTTTTGCCTTCTGATCCAGCCTCCAAAACCCTTCTACAACACAAAAACTACAATCTTTTTTTAAATTATTATTTATTTTTATTAATGATTAGGACAATTGTGTTGGAAGGCTCAGAAGATTAGGAAGAAGTGTTGTGTTATTGTGGAAATTTTTAAGAATAAGGACTTTACTGTGTGATGATCAGCTGGACATGCACAGCATGCTGACACAAAAAAAATATGAAAATAAATATAGGTCAACCTTGATATACATTCACCTTTTCTCTTCCTGAAAACAACCACAACAGGTTCTGCATGTATGAAAATTTGTAAGGAAAAAAAAGGACTTCTGTCTCTCTGAGATGTTTATTGAAAAATTAAGCCTTCTTTAAAGAAAATTTATTTTTCATCAATCCTAAACAAGTTTTAATCCAATTGAACCATGTCAGAAGAAATTTTGCTCAATTGAGCAATCTCTAATTGGCAACACTAATTTGTAAAACTCTTAGCCAGCTCTATTCCTTTGAGATCTCATGTTTTGTTTTACTGTGAAGTTCAGTCTCATGAAATAACAGACAACATTAATCCACTCATGCCTGGATCCCTAACCCTTATTTTTAAAGCCTGAATAACTGAAACATATTTTCTTTCCATAGAAAGAAGTCTGGGAAACTGCCAGCTCCTTGCACAAAGGCTGAAACAGGATGGGCAGAGAAGGGTGTTAGTGTCGGTAAGAGAAAAACGATTGAAGTTGCATCATCTGTATGGTTAAAAACATTGTGTGAATTTTGATTTTTCCCCCCCCCTACTTTCAGACATTTGAGGATGCAGCCAAGTCAATGGAATTCTGTTGTAGTGGTTGCTTCAGTGAACATTCAACGCTGTCGGTGAGTTTGGAATTAAAGTGAAAACCATCGACCGTTGATTGTACCCTCCAGCTAACCATCCTCCTCCTTACTTCATGCTTTCAGGCCTTAACACCGAAGATAGCAACCCTAACCATCACATGATGTTTCTCCCCCACTCTGCCAAGCTTTACAGAAAGGTCACAATCAACATTCATTGCTGTCGGTGGGTTTAACTATGTGGACAAGCTCACTGAACAATGAATGCAACTGTGGCCCCACATTGTACAGTTGCCGTTGAGAGGAGCAGCAGCTCTGAAGGCAGTAGTGAGAAGCAAACACTTCTTATAAGCTACAATTTTCTGGGCAGAAAAATAGTTGGGGGTATTCACTTTTTGCTTGCTTGGTTTTGAGTGCATTTTATTTAGCTGACTAGAAAAGAAAACCCCCTGCCTTTTTCTGGAATATTGTCGTCACAGGGTTCAATAACATTGAAAATGTGAAAATTCTTATTTAGTATGTATGCAGAAAAAATAACAGGACAGGAAGCTCCGCACATCCACATCTAAGGACTCTGACATAAGAGGAAAGAATATTTAATTGCCATTTTAACTAGGCTTTGTTGAATAGTTCAAAACTTTATTCTGTACTCGTCATGACAAATACAAATGGGAACAAATGGGATTTAAGAGTTACGGATAAAAATGATATATCAAAAATAGTAATTAATTTTACGTGAAACAGATTTTAAGAACACAGATACTATTGCATTTGCCTTTTTCAGGGATCTGAAAGATGACAGAAATGTATATCCAGAAATAATAATGGAAAAGCAGTTAAATCGTAAAATTACTGTAAACTGAGTACCTATGTCACATTGAGTTTTGCAATAAGAAAATAAAGTGTAAATAAGCTCACAATTGTTTCCTTATTTCTTTATAACCCTTTATTAACCTAGTCAGATACACAGAAGGACCAGTCTACATTTCTCACTTCACACAAGCATCCAAGGTAAGTTCAGCCTTGAGACTCAGTGCAACTCAAATATTCTGCAGCAGGAATTGCTTACAAAGTCAGGAAATCTCACAGCATATCATCATATCATTCATATCGTTGTTCCTCATTATGGGAGTGTTTATAAACAGTACTTTAGTCTGATTATTTACAAAGTTTCCTCAGCAAATCAGTCACACAAGTTATCTTGTGTACTGAACTTGCTTGCTTTATTCAAGTTTCACTGTGTAGGAATGGAACAGCATACAAGTATCAAGGCTATCTCATGGGACAATGCATCTATAGTCACTTCCTGAACTGTTATCAGTATAATTAAATGGTAAAAATATATTTCAGTCATGAAAGAGATCAGTCCTCTGTCACATGTGAAACTAATATTTATAGAAAAAACCCCTAGTTCCTCAAAAAACATAACACTAGCAAAATAAATCCTGAAATTAATTGGACAGTATTTAAAGTCAGTGTTTCGGAAGATTATCTTTTTTCATTCCACTATTTACTGGGGAAGAATGCACATGGTCTGTTGCTCATCGAAAACTATCATGGTCAGAGACAGAAGAGCAAAGTATTAAAAGGAAGAGTTGCTATGGATAAATGATTTCTCAGCAACACTGTTCAGAGATAAGCCTGTCTTTAGGTTTACCCATTTCTACAAAAATGGGAATTTGAATTACTACAGACTTAGCTATTGCAAGCAGATAAAGATCATATTAAAAGCAAGACACAGAGGTATATGTTCTGTCTAGAAGGAAAAGTTTTCAAATTAAGCTGTAGCTAGTATGCTTTTGCTACAAAACAAAGTTCTTTACTGAGACCTAAAAACCAGGTCCTCATTTTGCAAAACACTTATTAATGCTAGTTATAGATGTGTCATGCATTTTTATCAGAGAAAATACTTATCAAAACAGAAGAATCTGGAATTTCTCAACATTGGAAGGAACATGAGTGGTTTCTGCATATATGTTTTCTGTGCTAACTGATAATGCCTGAATGATTAGTGTTGTGGCGGGACACACTCCACTGCAAGAAGAAGATAAAGTTATATCCTTTTCTAAGGCAGTACTTTTCTTCAAAATACACATCTCTCCTGTTTTCCATCATAATTTTGTTCTATACACTACTAATGCAAGAGCAGCAATTCCTACCCTGCTGGATCAGGGTGCAGAAACCTCAGCCAGCACTGACATAGGCGCAGATAGTCCACTCTCACTACAAATACAAGACTAATATTTCCACCTGGATTGCAAGTTTTTACCGGTTTCTGAAGAGGAGAATCTGCAGCGGTTGTCTTTTTTTAATGGTGCCTAGCATGGAAATTTATCAGTGATTTTGATTACACCATGTTTTCATCTAGAAATAGAAAAATGTCTTCTTAGTGTACAGATATATAGTACTTCCTACAACTTGAAATCAACCTCTACATACTATTTATTTAATAATATTCATTGGAAAACAACACCATTATTCCGCATCCCACAAGAAATGTTGGCTTGTACACATCTTTCCTTTTGCTATAAAGCCACAGAACAACTCCAATTTGGTAATGATACTTGTGATATACTGTGGAAAGGTTTCATGGTAATTTTCATGTTTTTTTGTTAATATCATACATATGTACTCAGTACAATGCCCACAGGCCATAGAAACATTCCAGAAAATTGCTCCTCTGTGTCATTGTAAATAATTCACTCACAGCAGTATTTTTAGGTCAGGCATATCAAAGTTGCAGTAAATGCGATGGACCTTGACATAATAGGAGCACTGGTGTTACAATAGTGGAGAAAGACGAGAAGGAATGCACTTCCCATCCATGAGAGATCAGCTGCTGTTCCCCAGTGTGCACATCACCATGCTTGAGGACAGCAGAGGTGGTTCTAAGGGTTTGTTATAAAGTTTGGAGTTGTTGGATTTTTTAATTACCTCTAAGTTCTATTTTTTTCCCTGGCTTCTGGCATAAGATGATTTAAAACATCTAACTCAACAGCTTCTGCATCAATTCTATAAATTCTGTTTAGCAAGTACAGAAAGACACTTGGTTTTACCTCTAAAACTACAAGTCAAAGAATTCCTATGATAGAAATAGTCTGTGATATTCAGGACCACGGCAGGATGAATATGATAGACTTGCTTTTTGGCACAGCTGACACCATCACACTAACATCTCTTGTTTTACAGATGGTGAAGTCACACAGTAAGTTAAAGAGTTAAATATAGAAGTCATTTATAGTTGAAACAGAAGCAGTATCTAGACAATTTTAGAATCCAACCATGTCGTTCTGGGGGGAGAAAAAAAGAATGCTCCTGCAATCCAGACTTTTACCTCATGTAAATACCCATTTTTCTTGCCAACCACTTTTTTTTTTTCCTATTAATGTATATCTTTGTTACTTGCCAGAGTTACAATGGTAACCAATTGTTTTTCCAAGCAGTTGCATGGTGACACCCACTACAGAATATTTTTTACAACTTGCCCGCTCTTTTATTTAGGTTTGTATAATTTTGTTTGGACTTTACTCTTTTTTTTTTTTTTTTTTTCCCCTATAGATCCTCCTCAAGTGCAAATGCCAGAAACAGACCACATTCCAAAGAGCCCAGCCAGGGCTAGCTGAAATAATCTGAAGTCTCTTTATTTTAGAAGCAATCACTGATCCTTTTCAGCCAAAAATAGCATTTGTAATGGCACCACACAATTAACACATTTAAATTTATCTGACATTATTCCATAGATACAGTGTCCACAAGTTCTTTCCTAGTTTAAAATAGATTATTTCATCCCCTTGAAATGCAACACTTGCAATTTTTTGAAATGAGAGAATTTTTTTTTTTTTCAAAAAATAGCTATTCCCCCCCCCCCAAATCACTAATGTTTTGAAACTTAGTGGCAGAAATTACATGGTAACATAGCAGTGGGAATGAACTTTGAATACAAGCAGAAGTCTATGGTTATTTAATTTAAAAAAAATTTAAACTTTCCATTGCATTTCCCCCACATTATTTTAAGAGTACAAACTACAGAAGAGGCAATAGAAGCATAATGATTAACTTACTCTTCCTGCTGTCTGCACCTAAAGGGTATTTACAAGCTCAGTATTTACATGGCTGTTAGAGACTTCACTTTGTAACAACCAGTAATCACACACTGAATACAAATATGTCTGACAAATACATGTAAGAGAGGGTTTATGTTTGAGTTTAGCAATTATTGATCTGAGGAGGAAACAGGGCAAGTCTTCAAATTGCACAGCTTTCAAGCATGATTCTTATGAAAACTGACAGAAATGCCCACCTTCTTCATCTTCTGGTTACGAGACTGCCTTCACATTGCCACTAGAAACAAAAACAGTCTCCTCCTCCTAGGTTTGGATATGAACTGGCACCAGAAATTTAGGGAAAGCTTCAGGTACAGAAACTAATCCACGCAAGCCAGGAGTTAGAACAGAAACTCTGTCTACATTTCACAGTAAATCAGAAATAAGCCCCCTAGTTTGGCAGACAGAATATAGGTCCCTGATACATATTCTGATCTTTCCTGATTTTACTTCATGAGGTACAGCTGCTTCCAAGATAGCCCTAAAAGTTCTGATGTTTTAACAAATCCACTTTAATCTAACAAGTTCACAAATAGATTATCATGAAACCTGATGATATAAATTGCTGGGTTGTGTTTTGTGTGGTGGGTTTTTTAATCATCATTATTTTCTCCACTAAGAATGTCATACTACATCTTTATGATGAAAAACAAGTCAAAAATGGACCAGATACCACAAATCTATGATACCAGTGTTCAGAAGGTTCAGATACCAGGTCAGGTAAGGGGGGGAAAGAGATGGAAAACAACATGCACCTGGCTTTCAAGATAGTGGAAGTTTCACCATGCACTCAAGAGAAATTACAACACACAAACTCTGTATCTCAGCTATGGTATCCCCTATGGGTACCAGCAACTTGTCCCAATAAATCATACTATTCAGTTAATTGATTGCATGGAGCTATTATTTAGTGATTAAGCAGTTAAAGTATTTTATCACAGGCATTTTGAAACACTGAAGCAAAAGGAAATACAAAAATATTAGTTTTAGCTAGTGAGAGTTGGGTCCAGGTGGTTGCCCTCAAAAGTCAACATCACCATCTGATGTGTAAAACATTCCTAATTATCACAGAGCACACCCCGTGCTAATTACTGTGCTTGCCTCAAAATAATGAGCCATGAGAAGCCTAGAGTTCATGACAATAGATTTACATTTAAATGCCATCCAGTTCACTCAGTATCAGTATGCTGCTGGTTACCAGGCTGACAGACATGATGAAATTAGCGTGCAGGCTCTCCCACAGGCAGGGACAGGGAACACACTTTAGGGAGGCCACAAACTGCTAGAAGGATAACAAAACTAAAGGAGCTTTGAGAGATTCAGGATATAACTGAATGTCAGGAGACAAAAGGAGGAAAAAAAAAAAAAAAAGCAGTACTTTAAAGACAGCAGCCAGCTGTGACCTACAGAAAATCTTAAAAGAAATCTTTGTAGACTCTCCAGGAATATCACTGTACATCTCCAAAACAATTGCAGTAGATTGTTTCCAGAAGTTCATGTGCATCATGGTCTGCTAACTAATGAAATCAGATTCTCTGCTGGTTTTGGAGTCAACATACTTTTACCAGTTTCAGTGGAATTACACCAGTTTGTACAAGCTGAGGATTTGGTAAGCCAACACACAAGAGAACTGTAAAAGAAGTATGGTCCCACACATCCTACACCAAGGAAAAAATGCAGAGGTAGATGTCACTCTTGGGGGAGGGGGAAGAGGAGAAACAAAAGAACATGTACTTGCAAAAAAACCCCACGTTTCCACCTACAGAGAGAGCATTTCTGCCCACAGACAAACTGTGGGTGCCCCACACAAACAGCACTTGGACACTTCACTACTCCATTGGTGCAGATTACTGCTTTGCAGGTACAAATAAGGAGTTTCAGAACACAACAGGCAGGAGAGTATTTTTGGGCAGAAACATCTCACCCACACTATGATAATCTGGCCTTTGCCACCACATGACAGTCTCCTTCGCTTCATGAAGCTTGAGCTATGTGGGTGGGAAAGAGCTCGCAGCTTATTTTTGGCTGACGATGGCTCCCACAGCTCAAGTGTATATATTTGAAGCAATGGCAGCTTGTTTCCTCTCTCTCCCTTCACATTGTGCACTTTCCATCATTTCCCATTATTTTGACACAGAGCTAGCAAAGTAAGCCGCTCATTGGTTACATTTGAGAAAAAAAATCCAAGCAAAACATTATCACATCTTTTAAAATACCTCCTGTCACAATACTCAGGGGCTTCTTTATTTTGGGTGCTTATTGGCATCCCTCTCTGGCCTAGAGCTACATATGGACTTCAGATTTGTATCAGCCTTTACAAGACATGATTTACATTCTGCAAAATTTAGGCAATGCAGGTACACGTACAAATGGTGGTAACTTCTGACTGGAAGTGCCTTCTGGAACTAGCTGACATGTACCAAGAGTGAGATAACCAAACCACAGGTCTGCTCAAAGTGAATACCACAAACTGACTGTTAAGAGTGAATTCTAAAAACGAAACAAAACCAGCCAAACAAAAAAAACCCTCCCCTTCATCTCTCCATTGCTACACCACCCATCCCATCAATGCCTTTGTGGATGCAGACAGACACTTAAGACACTTCATACTTGCTGGAGAAAAATGAACCAAACCAAAAACAAACAAAACACTACGTTTCCTTCCTCCTTATAGAGATTCCTATCTGTGTGGAAACAGGATTTCTGCTTTAAACCTCATATTGAGATTCTAAGGCATTACTGTGTCTATTGCTAATTAGTCAGGAGCATTGCTGAGGAGCAATCCAAGTCTGAGATGTGCATACCTGTGCAGAAGGGTTTTTGCTTGAACTTATGTGCATGCCTTTCCAGTCCTAATATCTAGCGCTAATGGCTCCTCTCTACTTAGATGAAGCACCAGAGTTATGTTTTCCTGAAACAGAAGTCTTTCTGCCTTACTCATTTTCTGTGAGGACACCATCAGATTAGCTCAGGGTACTCATGACAGAATTATATGCGCAGAGGATATACTGGCCTTTGATGAGCTGAAAGCAAAAGTTAATTTAACCGAAGTGCCTACAAGTGATAGAGAATGTTTTAAGGACTACTTGCAGTTATCAAAACAGATTATTTTGCCTTCTTTCTACCACAAATAAAGTGTTATATATAGATATATATATATATATATATACACGTACACACACATATTAGATAGATAGATAGATATTATAAATACTTCAATGTTTGGAAAAGTACATGAAGAAAAAGAAGGTAAGTGAAACACAGATGCTATCAACCATTTCATGGCTTTAAGGCTCTCTATGTACAGAAAAAATGTGGTTTATTCAACCCCAGGACAAGACAGTGCAGCCCAACTTCTGTCTCAGGAAGGCTGTACCCCNGCTACAAGGGCGGGGTTGGGGTACGGGAACCAACAGGGAGAGCCCGAGGGAGTGGCCAGGACTAGGGGCAGGGGGAAAGGTAGGGGGGCAATGTTCTGAAACTGAACGCCACGTACGCATATCAAATCTACAAAGAAATTTTTACTTGGATCCCAAATCAGTAAGATCACATTAGCAGCTTGCTGCACTTGAGCTCACAGGGTGCTGGAGCCACTATCCTCCTCTAAGAGGAGGACCCACAATTGAACAGGCAGGCCCTCCAAACTTGCTGAGAAAAGAAGCTGGTTGCATCGCAGCCAGAGACTGCTAGGTTCCTGAGCTGACTACAGCTGATGTACCTTTTTCATCCTCGGGAGCTGTAACAGCCTCTGTTAAAGTGAACACAGAGCCTGCACAGAACACTGCAATATGTGCTAAGGCTCTATGTTCACTTTAAGACTGTTGGCTGCTACATTTTATCAGCTCTTTTGGAAATAAGGCTGCTCAGTAACTGCTTTCCAAGCATTCACATATGTACAGTTCCCATCAGCTACAAGTGTAAATTTGCAAGCAATGGGAACAACACACATGCGGTCTGATGGAATCTGCAGAGAAGGTAAAGCTGTCACCAGATGGCATTTTTAAGTTTTGTAGAGCCAGATATTCAGAAGCAGCATCTGAATTTTGAATGCTTCAATTTTGGTTGGGGTGTTTTCTTTTTTTTTTGTTTTGGTTTTTTTTTT